>JARYHS010013630.1:263146985-263298405 GCA_031002005.1 Vandiemenella viatica
TCAATTCCAACTGCCTTATTTGCTTTCAAGTCATTCAGAGCTTTATTTAAATTCTGTCTTCAAAACAGGATCTCCTAAGTCATCAATGTCGACATCACCTTCCTTTTCCAATACACTATTGTTCAAGTCGTCCCCATCATACAGTTTCTCAATGTATTACTTCCATCGGTTAGCTCTATCTTCTGAGCTTAAAAGAGGTTTCCCATCGGCAGTTTTACATGTTCATACCTCTTTTCTTCATTTCTCCAAAATTTTGTTTGATCTTTTTATACGCAACATCTACTTTTCCTACTACCATTTCCTTTTCTATTTCTTCACACTTTTCTTGTAGCCATTTTTCTTTTGCTAATTTGCATTTCCTATTTATTTGATTTCTATATTGCCTGTACTGCTCTCTTCCTGCTTCATCCTGAGCATGTTTGTACCTTCTCCTCTGATCGATCAGCTGCAAAATTTCTTCTGTGATTCAAGGTTTGCGGGCAGCTTGTTCCCTAAAGCCTAATGTTTCTTTGCCAGCTTCAAGGGCGTAGCCAGGTACGGGCAGGGGGGGGGGCAGCTGCCCCCCCCCCTAGCTGGAAGCGGGTTTGCGCTCGATCAGAGTTCTGCCGAACCGAAGAGTAAACAATGTTAAGTAACTTTCAAAAATTAATTCGGTTCGTGCGATTTAAACCTGCTTTTTACTGCTATTTGCGGGAAAACAGACGTTAGCGAGGGCGGGGCAGCACAACGGGCCACGTACGGCGCTGCTGACGACTCTAAGATCGGTTACGCACTGGTCGGTTTCGGCCGCGGCGGAAAGTTTTCCGTCGCCGTCGTTCCAGTAGTGGCGCGAGGGATCAAATGGGAGCTTACACACTGGGCGTACACCCACGGCAGAGCTGCCGTCGACGGCAGGTATGCAGCCGTGCGCTGCCACCACATTCGACGGTAATTTGACCGCCCCAATCCAGACAGTGGCCCATGTGGTCAAATAGGCGCTTGCACACTCGGCGATTTTTTAACCGCTTGTGCGCTTTCAGTCTGTTAAAGTTAACATTTTTTGAATTTAAAAATCGTAATGTAAGTTAAGTGATGATGGATACTGATCTTCTCATTTCGTTAGCAGTTTTAAGAGACAAAACTATAGATTCTTTTAAAGATCGGAACGCTACCAGGAACGCTTGGAAAGAAGTGTGCCTTGAAATTAGGAATGATTTTGACGAAATGAAAAATGAGGAAAAATGCCTTTGGATAGTAAACTTTTGATCACGTATTTACATAAATTTTTAGAGCTTCAACTAGAAGTTGAAAAATGTTGAATCACATTTTATAGAAAGATTTTGATGTTTAATACTATATAACTGTGTCCTTATATCTTAGACATTTGCCAAGGAAAACTTTCAACATTCGAAATTCTGTGGATCGACATTTTTTCCTCTTTTTTTTCTTCTTCTTCTTATCTTCTAACACAGCAGTGACGAATACAGTGAGACAAGGTGTTCAGTAACTTCGGCATCATCTTCGCCATTTACTTTCGATTTTTCTTTGTAAAGTAATAGTTATTAAAACACTTAACAGATTACAATCTAATCACAAAAGTTTAACTAGTCGATTGTGCTTGTAAGTATAAAAGCAATATAAACTCAACACTGATAGTTGATTACACAGTGAAGTATATGTATTAGTTACAAATAAATGTAAGTCTTAGCCATTATATGGCATAGTGTATTTTTCAAACTTTTCTTGTACATCTATTCATATTCACCTCAAGAAGTTTTCACCCTAATTAACATAAAATAAATATAGCGGATTGGAATTATATTAAATTAAATGTTTATTTATAGTAGGCCCATGAGAAATCTGCCTACTTCAAGGAGATTGCCAGCATTTCCACACGTTAAATACAATTCATCAACTGGGTATTCCTCCTTTGAATGCCGTACTTAAGTTTCGCAAGCAACTGTCGAAATAAACATCCCAAAATAATTGAAAAACTTGGTGTCGTCGTTCCTCAAATATTCTGTTTTCCTTTGGCTTTTTCTTTTCCTATTCTATGGCTATGGAACCTTCAAAATAAAAATTTTAAAACTTAACTACGATGTAATAAACACCAAATTAATTAAATTAACTTCTAATTTCACAAAATGAAACTCAGGTCATCAAAAGAAAGGTACTGACGTCCGACAACGTCATCTTTTACCAGCTCTTCATAGCAGCGAAAATTTTACCGCTGTAATAGCAGCAACAGTTCTACCGCCGAATATGTAAACACCTTAAATTCTGTAGGCGGCGACGGTTAAGTTTCCACTGCGGTGAAAACCGCACAGTGTGAACCGGCCTTAAGGGATTGTGCATAAACTACGTGGCTTGGTCTAGAGGGGGAGGGGTTGGTTGGAAAGCTACGCTGGGCTACTTAAAAGGGGGGGGGAATTTCCGAGCCAGGCCACGTAGCTTTTCTTTCATATTAAGATACAGAACATGTGAATAATTATTTCCGTCATTTTATTATCCTCGCTTGTAATTTATGATAGCCTGACTAGAGAAAACAGTACAAAAATGACTTCAGGAATCATTATGAGAAAAAGCTACGTGGTGGGGGGAGAGAGACAAAAGCCACGTTGGGCTACGTGGGGGGGAGGGGGTTCACAGGAGAACAAAATGGAGCTACGTGGTTTATGGACGGTCCCTAAGCTGCGTATCGAGTATGAGCGGCTTGCTGCGCGAGCCATGTTCGAGCGCGCCAAACCGGTTATTTGCCGCGCGAACCATTTCTGTTGACGAACGCGGCTTGCGCGGCAAACTATCCAGGCACTGTCTTTTCGTGAAACCACCGTGGACATTTCACGTGCGCGAATAGCCGAAACTTTCAATGTGATCCGACACACTGTATACTACAAAACCTAAACGAAAAATGATTTGGTGGATATGGAAATTGTATTTTAATTGAATACAGTATGGCGAGAAACTCATGGAAGACATTAGATATGAAGCCATCGAGGATACAATAAACAAATTTTACGAGATTGACAATCGTAGAGTTTCTAAAATAATTAATTGAGCCAGTGCACTCAATTTCGGGAGACATTTCTGTTACTGATAAACGCTGTGACTTCAAGATTTCTAGTAATTGGAGACTCGTGTACTAGCCTGCATTACCTTTTTCGAGTTTCAAAACAATCATTTATTTGAACAGTTTCAGATGTTTCTGACGCACTATGCGAAGCTCTGAAAGAATGGTCAAAGATAAGGTAATAGCACCCGTTTAATACTAATGTTTTTTATTGCTATTCAATTTTCTGTTGCCATTCTTAACGAGAACTTACTCCTTACTTAGGTAAAAGGTATTATGTTGATTCTGTCATTTGGCGATTCTATAGATTCGTTGATTGGAGTTTCAAGTGACAGTTGTGGTAGTGATGGAGGTGATACCATCTGAGTCTGATTAGGCTGCACATTTGCTATTACACAAAAAAATTTGGCACCGTACAATTGTATTAAAAGGCGGCCGTTTTTGTTATCCATGGCAACAAACTGTCGCTGTGCCGCGCGAGCCAACTCGAACAAAGACATCCCGTCTTAACTGCGATTAAATACCGATAGATTGCAGGCTGACTCGACCCGCACACACCATCCGATCGTTTATACTGTGATATAAACAGAGAGCGCGCTAATAATCTGTTCTTAAAAGTAATTAATTTGTATTTTCCGTAAGGCTAACGATGGCTTTTAATATAGTATTACATACAGTACATACAAAAAGTACGACTTTTATTTAATAACTATAATTATGTGCATTCGTTTGTATTTTATTTATTTTTATTACTATCAAGCGATTGTGACAAAATATTTATTACTCTTGACTTTACAGTATATTTGTCCTAGGTGCTCGGATATTAGTTGGGTCGGTCCAACGGTCAAGTTGTTTCTCATTCTGTGGTCGTACCTATACTGCTACATACAGCCCAGCTGCTGGGTACCTTCCTGAAAATAAATGTTCTGTAGATGCTAAAGCCACTAATTTGAAATTAAAATTTAATCATTGTTGCTTGCAGACTTACTTGCCTCTGCTAGTATAGTCTAATTAATTTGTTACTCGAACTTTCTGTCACTTTAAAAATATCCATGAATATTGCAAAAACATGCTTCATCACATTATCATCAATCAGCAGCTAACGATGTTAAGAACTTCTTGGAGAAAATACCGGTCGCTGTAATGATGAATACTGCTCACCAGAAGGAAGTAGAAGACAATCGATAAATCGTGTCATCTATAATATCTTCGATTATTTTCTGTGTTACACCGTACAAATAACTTGCCTTGAAGATGTAAAGAGCAACATCAGGATGTTCTTGAATACCTGCTGAAACTAAGAATTGATTAAAGTGTTCTGGTTTTGAAACAGCATATTGAAAAATTTAAGAAAAATGTCATGTATATCTCCCCACAGATTCAAAACGAAATCATTGCCATGTGCGGCTTGGTCAGTTAAAAATGAAATTGTGCAGGCCGCAAAGAAGGCTTATACTTATATTGTGTTGGCAGATGAGTCGTGTGATATAGCTGGGAAAGAACAGCTTTCCATAAAAATAGTTTTACTGACGAAGATAAAATACAATCCGCCAAAAATCTCTCAGATTCGTAGAACTGATGGATTTAAATGACAAATTATAGCATTAGAAATCGACAGGTTTTTAGAAAACGAAGGACATGGGCCTAATAGTTGTGTTAGCCAAGGATGTGAAGTGTGTTCTACATTGGCGGGTGATATTGATGGGGTTCAATGTTTTTTAAAGAGAAATATGAAAAAAGCCTTGTATTTTCATTGTGAAAGCCACAGACAACATGATTGTAAATAATTTAAATCAAATTACAGAAATATGGAACACAATTTGAACCACAGAGTACATCATAAACTTTTTACAGAGAAAGTACGTGGCAAATATTTCAGCTTTATACGAGACCCACTGGTCTCAAAAATATATGTGTTTTGCTATTTTTAACAAGAATTTTGAAGACATTGTCAAAGGACTTTCGAATGTTTCTAGGGAAGAAAATGATGCTGGCGAGGAAAGGTAGCTTACCAGTTAAAGTGCGCTGCTACTAAGTCAGAATTCATTATATGCGTTGGATTGAATACTCAGGATTACTGGAACCTGTTGCCACTGCGTAAAAATCAAAGACGATCGACATGGGAGTAATGTCTGTCATAAAAGATAATCGCAGCGACGCGGACACGGAGAGCTAAAATATTTTAAACACATCTACCAGTACTGCAGCTGCCATTGAAACCGATTTGAAAGTCCGGCGCATTGTATCTGTGCCAACAACGTCGTCCCAATCACCCTGCTCAATCTCTATACGATTTTTGAAAGGAATCTATTTTCATACCTTATTTAAATTCCTTGATAGCTTCTCTGGAGTAGTGTTTTAGGATTATACATTGTGCTTTTACACGCTTTGTTTTAAATTTAACTCTAGTTATTTAGTAAATAGTCAATTATATTAAGTATTTAGTTTTAGATCAATTTACATGTATCACAGAAAATCACGTCAGTTTGAAAAATAATCTGTTTATCTAATAAGCGCTGAAATTATCACTTTATTTGCAAAGAATTTCATATATAGCCAGCAGCCGAGAAAGCCCTTCTGCCTCCTCATTCGTTGGTTTGATTGAAATGGTCATAAATAATTTTTTTTTTCGAAAAACTTAACAACTTTCTGCACTTTTTTGAGATCATCATATCTGGGAATCACCTCAGTATGTGGAATATCCAGTGCTACGATCACGCTTTGTGCTTCAATTGTGGCGTCCAGGTCTTCGTGGTCTATGTCCGAGTGAAAGTTTTTTCTATGCTCTCAATTTCTTTCAGTGTTTTTTTTTTGTGGGGGAGGGGTATAAAACATCGACAACTGCCAATTGTGTGCTGTGTGAAAAGTACAATTGCAGGTACGAAGGCAGAACGTTTTCCATGACGCTTGTTCCATTAGATCTTTTGTCGATAAGAGCAGTTTCAACAGCAACACCAAAGCCTGTCAGTCGTTACCTTGACCAAACTGATGCCTTTGCTCCGTGGTGCACGAACCCTGTATTCTAAGCAAGCTGATATTAAAATGTGTTTCTTTGCGGTGAACATAACCCCAGGTCCACACGCTTGGCACTTGCCGAAAACTCCAAACCTTTACAAACGCTTGGTTAATTGTGGGAGCCGAACATTGACAGCCACACGCTTGCGAATGCGCTGGTATGTTTTGGAGAAGAAAGCGTGAGGGACGTAGATGTTGTGTTGGATATAAATTTTTGCTTAACCTATATTTATCATAAAAATTTAAACGAAATGAAAATATAACGAGAAAGACGGCGAAGAAGATGGTGGATGTTAAAATTCCATAGAAACCGTTCCAGGTATAATTTCATTCATGTAACTATGTTTAGTATGTAGTTTCATGTATGTATTTCATTTAATATAATTAGGGGCCTATATGAAATTATTGTTTTATAATTGAAATTGTATAATAATTATTGTTTTTACAGTATTATAATGTCTATATCAATTATTTTTTGACTGCAGAGAATTTATGGAAAATAACTTTAATGAGCTACTTTATGACTTTTTATTTTGCTTATGGCTTTACGCCTTGTCAGCAACGAGGTCATTAGAGGCGGGAAAGGACATGGGGCAAGGAATGGGAAAGAATTCGGATTTGGCCTTTTTCTGAAGGAAGCATCCCGGCATTCGTCTAGAGTGATTTGGAGAAACAATGGAAACCGCAAATCTCAATGCCCGGATGAGGATTCGATCCGGCGTCCTGCCGAATGCGAGGCCAGAGCGTTAATTGCTCACCCACTACGCTCGGTGACCACGCTTCTTTATGAGCCATCTTGATAACTTCTGCCGGAAGAGATATGCTGATTTTAGCATTCAAGGAATGTGAAATATCGTTGTTGAACCAATTACTCATTTTTCCTCCGGCACTTCTATCACAACAAACAGAAACGCATGTCTGTCCGCCGTCAGTGCACAAAGTGTATCAAGTCCGCAGAAACGAGTAGGCGCTTTACAAGCACTTGCCGCAAACTTTCTTTGATTTGTGCCAAAAAACAGACACTCGATTGGATCAGCCACAAGTGCCAGCCTACACAAGTCAAGTTAAACGCTCTATCAACACGTTTCAATTTGTGACGGCTTGACGAGGTTTAGCAAGCGTGTGGTCCTGCCTCAAATATAGGTGATATATATATATATCTTTTTGGACGTCTACTCATCAAACATTCGACGAAAATATTCGCAATTGTTTCTTGAAATATTCAAACTGAACAATTATGTCATTTGAAAACTTTCTTATTATAGATCTTATAGAATTAGCAGAATTAGGAAATACAAATCCATTTTTGAAAAGAAATAACTGAAATACAATGAAGTACAGTTTATGACAAAAACATTTTAAACACATCATTTATGCACTAGATTTTGAAATATCTGTCAATAGCTGTAACCTTCTTTTTGTATTGTTTTTACTTACTCCTCAGAAACAACTCTAGTTGTATCTTTTTTGTGTGTACGATCTGGGAGCTAGTTTTGCAATAGGACGACGTAACTCAAATTACAGTACTGCACACAAACACAAACACACATTTGTTGCCGTGAGTCAAATGTCAACTTGAAGGATACAGTTAAAACGGGGCGATACAACGGGTAAAGAACGAGTCGGACCGGGGAAGTGACGACAGGGAGACACGGTGACGAAGACTGAAACAGTTTTCACCACATTTTACGGATTGCGGATCCGCTTAATTCGGGTGCAGATCCGCCAGACTGCTAAATGATGCCGGATCCCGCATTGCTGGATTGCAGTCCCTAGCTACATCCAGCTAAAGTTAAGTAAGTCATTGTTGATTGTTTGATCCAAAAAAAATCACGATGTTTCTGCCAATGCTACAAGTTAAAATTGTTTGATTATGAAGTCGCACTACGGTATAAATTATGGAAGGTGAAGGGTATGACAACAGAAAATCTTAGAGAACTAGACCTTATGAAAGAGTTAAATAAGACGGAAATATTCTAGAGATCCAACTGACCTGTCTGTGCATGCTTGGTGTACACAGATAACTTTTACAAGAAAATTGTGATAAAATTGCAGATAAAGTAGCTTGAAAATTATTATTAGTATAATTATATATACTAATTAATTAAATTATAATTAATAAAAATATAATAAAATTAATTAATTATTCAATATATATGTATGTATTACATTAATAAACTTTTTTTATCATACATATTATCAGTTTTCTCTTGCCTGCCCCCCCCCCCTAAACAAAATCCTGGCTACGCCCTTGGCCAGCTTTAATTATTTCGGTCTTTAATGCATTCCATTCGTCCACGGTTGAGCTCCTTTCACAGTTAATTCTTAGACCTAAGTCTACCATTTCTGCAAATTTTTCTCTTGTGTTAGATTGTTTCAGTTTATTCACTTCCAGTCTGTTCTGCTTATACTGCTTCCTTATTCGCTTGAATTTCAGCCTGCACTTCATTACTATCAAATTATGGTCCGAGTCTATGTCTGCTCCTGGGTACGCTTTACAGTCTAGAACTTGATTCCCGAATCTCTGTTTGACTATGATATAATCTAGCTGATATCTGCCTGTATCCCCAGGACGTTTCCAGGTGTATATTCTTCTTGCATGGTTCTTAAACAGTGTGTTCGCTACTACTAGCTTATATCTTTCACAAAATTCTAGCAGCCTGCTTCCTCGCTCATTTCTTTCTCCTAGACCAAAACTTCCTACAGTATTCTCCTCTTTTCCTTCTCCCACTATTGCATTCCAATCACCCATGATTATTAGATTTTACTCCCCTTTCACATATTGGATTAATTCTTCAATTTCAGCGTATATTTTTCTCTTTCTTTGTCATCTTCCTGTGACGTTGGCATATATACTTGTACTAATGTGGTTGGGACGGGCTTAGTTTCTAACCTCATCAAAATAATCCTGTCACTAAACTGTTCATAATAACTCACCCGTTTCCCTACTTTCCTGCCAAGTGTTACGGCGTCAATTTTGTGCAAATTGCTACTGTTTGATTTACTAAATCCTGGTTGCATAGAGAATTACACTTATCTTTCGGCATATAATTGAGAATAACAGTATTATCGTGACAAAAATTCCTACAAAAGAATAATTTACCAAGTAAGCTGTTCTGTTCCACGAAAATGTCTGTAACAACTTTTTCGTCTGCGAAGGTGTGACGTAATGCTTTCTCATTGGCGTTCGCGGTCATGTGACTGAATGCCTGATTTTTGCCGAATTTATTTTCTAAAAATAATAATAATCTTTATCTTTTATGATAAATAATTTTGTTTTTTGTTATCTCCTTATCATGATTAATCATTAAAAACTGCTATGCGTCGGATTTCTTCTTAGTGGACACAAGCCAATTGGTTCTCTTCATGAGACAGATTCAGTGGTAGAATGGTATGGCGATAGCATCACAGACATATTATCCCGACTAAGTGCTTTTTAAGATATCTTTCATTTAACTTGTAGTTTTTGTGTATCCATTTCTAAAATTTTAAGTCCACGAGTACGAAGCCGCAGGTAACAGCTAGTGTTACATAAAGCTAGCTGTCTGTCTGTTATGAATCGGCGCTAACTCTCCACATTCCACTGGTGTGTACATTGCTTGGGAGCAGCTATATCGAGCATGACCTTTCAATTCACCCTTTGCATAGGTTTATTTACTCCTACGTCCAGGCCCGCCGCCAGCTGTTTGAGCGCCCGCGTACAATACCTATCTAACTACAGCCAGTGGTGGATCTAGGAATTTTCCGAACCGGGTCACAAGAATGTGAGATTGCCGCCCCTTCATACATTATTTGCTGCCTCCATCCGCCTAAAGCAGCTGTCGCCCGCTCCATAACGTCATTCAATAGCTTTCAGCAGAAGCAACTCTAACGGATGAAGTTGCAAAATTTAACGAAAATGCTTCTGTTCCAGACAAATCGAACACATCAGAGGTCTGTAAGCATTTGCAGATAATCCATATGCAATAACTTCACAATGACGAATAAAAATTTTAATCTTTTTAAATAATTTCTTTAGTGGTGAAGCGGTGCCAAATTTGAAGACAACAAATCTTTATCAGCTTATCAGCTTAAACTGCTATATGTTAAAAATGCTTGTGGTAGTCATAGCAGAAAACATCATCATAGGTGTTCAATAAATTGTTGCAAAAATATCGTCCACAGTTATTTGGTGTGCAAGTTTTCTGAAAGATCTGCGGGATTTAGCTTTATTGTTGTGATTGGCAAATACTTTTCTTTCAAATTTGGCGGGAAATTTTTTAAAAGCCCGGTTTGGACAAATAGTCGTATCCCTGCAAATCTATTCGAATCATTTGAAAAATTACGGACTCATATCTTCTTTCTTTCACATTTTCAGGAAATCCAATACTGTATTCCTACAAGGCTACTGATAGGAGTCACGTTGAACAGTTATTCAGATAAAATTGTTAAAACCAGATTAGTCATCATAATTTAAAAGCAAAGATGGTAAAAAAAATAATGACATACTTAGTGCACGTGTTATAATACAGTTTGTTTGTTACGATAAATATTTATTTCAGACAATGGTTTTGTATCCGTAAACTCATTATTACCTGGAAATATTGTAAAGATTTTTCTGAATGATCATTTATTGCCAGTCGTCAATGGGAAACCAACAATTTCACCGAAAATATAATATCTTTAAAATAAATGCTCTATTGTTAACTGCTTACAGGTAACCAATAGGCCTACTATTTGACACAGTTAAATAAATGACAGTTTTGATGTTGGAATCTTTTCATGTTTCATTCTATTCTGATGGGAACTTGAAGGTTTAAGTAAAATATTCTCAAAGGCAAATGGATACTTTTTCAAAAACTGAAGTAGTGTTAAAACATAGTTATTTAGTTTATAACTGATAATTGTTGATTAGTTGAGTATTTAACAGGAAAATTGAAAAAATAATGGTTTGATAACGATTTGGTGAATGTGTTATCAATTTGCCTTTATTTTGGAGTATTGAAGGCGTTATGTTGTTTGAAGGAGCTGTATGTCAGACGACGAGTTATTCCCCTCTGTGGTGGGCAGCCGTCCATGGGAATACGCGGCTCCCTCCGCTAGTGGGAGCTGCTCTCCTCTGTCTCTCCCCTTCTCGTCGTCGGAGCTGCAGCCATTGTTTCCGTCCGGGTCCGAGCGGAGATTCTCCGAAGTTCATAGAGAGGCCGCCAGATTTGCCACCAACGCAAACTCCGGGAGCAGTTCATCACCCGTCAGCATTGACCTCAGTTCAGAAACGGATCAAACGTAAGTTATTATTAATTTTACGAAAGTAAAGCACTTATAACATACCGTCAAACAAACACACATACAGAAATAAACATATCCGAAGCAAAGATAATATAGCCAATCAGGAGATGATCTGTTACGGTGGATGAGCCAATCCTATAAAAAATGGGTGCTGCACCGCTGTTTACTCATGAGTGATGGTCTATTGACCAGTACATATGGTTCAACACTTAAAGAAGACAGCGTGTATTTACAACACAGACCAGCAGTACACCCTTGAAGGTTTCGTTGTCCGCCGGGAAAATCTTTGTTAAAATAAATTCTGTTTTAATAAAGTGCAAAGACATCAAACAAAACTAATAATTTTTTTTACTAACGAGGCCATTAACTATAAAGTGACAAAACTTATCAAAGTCAAAAGTTTGAAAAATAAATTACTAAATAAGTTATTCATAACGCCTACAAAATTCTCTTATACAAATTAGGACATTATGGTGTTAGTAACAGGGTAGGACTTTGACTTAATCTTAACCGGAAAACGGAAAGTAAATACAGTACAACTACGTTTATGGTTTCCCTCCGGCGTAATTTTTTGGTTTAAAACTATTTCTAATATATGTAAATTATCTTTCTCACAGGTAGCGATGAATGTATGGCGTTCTTTGTGGATAAGACCAGGGACGGCTCTAGACAAAGTGACACTGTTACCTGCTAATCAAGAATAAATATATAAAAAATAAATGAAGTGAAAGGAAAATATATATTTAAAAATGCGAAATTCTCTTATATAAGATTATTTGGCGCCTAAAGGAAATATTTAAAACCTTCTGACCACATCAATGAACTATTTCGCCGTCGCGGAGATATAACAGACGTTTCAAATCGCGCATGCGTACTGGCAACTTCGTGGAAATTTGGAATGAAAGGGGACCGCTTTGCAAGTCACTGACGACTTTATTCTGTCTCAGGGTGTTCCAGGACAGTCGGCAGACAAGCGAGTTCTCCAACATTATGGAGCTGGAAAAAAGTTAGTAACACTGTCAGTACAGTTGTTTTCTCATGCCTTAACAATTAAAACATCAAACTAAAAAACTATTTCTATTAAATTTTGCTGAATAAAATCTTCATTATAGAAACCATAGCGTTTAATCGAAAGCACTGAGCTATAAACAAAATCATCTCTTAAATTCACTCCTCTTGACTAACCATTTCGAGCACTTTCATCTTTGGAATTATTGACTATTTACAAAGAATGTCCAAGCTGATCTTACCATTTGCAGCAGGCAGCTGATTTTTGTTTTTTAAATACTTTCACATACCTGTACAAATAACGAGAATAACCTGGAACAATTAGGTGTCATAAAAAGCCAATTTACAGCGTTAAGCTTAAGAACAAATTCTAATATCTAACGCGAATAATCTTCCCCTTTGGCTATAAAAATGTAATATTAGATTTGGAACGCATATTAAGAAATTATAATTGAATGATGCGTTTTTAATTTCGCCCAGTTTTAATTTTAAAATAATTTTGGCCTATCTGGCAGTATTGCGGAAGGCTTACTAATATAACTAATTATAATCGATTAGAATTTTTGGTTAGTGGACAAACAAGGGAATAACCATGATCAAGGAGATAGAATTTTTATATTACAAAATTACAGAAACAATCATAAAGAGATTATTTCGAAAAAGTGGGTCTGCAAGACAGGTTGAATGAAACTGTCTTGCTTAGCTGAGTTTTATACTCCCTGACGAGTAAAGCATCAGCATAAGCGCTTTGATCATGTTAGCGTTCTAGGATGCTGACGGAGTGATTCTTAGTTCTAATCGAAGTATCTCATATTTTTACACGCTTTATATTAGCTTGACTTGTATGTATGTATGTATGTATGAATGTAACGGAATTTTACAACTCCATTTTGACCCACTTCTAGATGTCCGAGCTGGTTGAAATTTGGCACACATATTAAGAACCGGTGACAATACAATAATTTCATAGCTATATCCTGCTATTCTCATTACTTTGACAGTAACAACAGAAAAATTGTTGAATGTCCTGAAATTTTTCAATTTAATTTTAACCCAATTCCAGATGTCCGAATTGTTTGAAATTTTGCTGATATATTGATAACTGATTACAATACAATAATTTCATAGCTATATCTTCATATTATCTTTACTTTGACATTAAAAACGGAAAAAATTTGCACACGTTTTAAAAACCGTTAACAATACAGCAGTCTCTTAGCAACGTTCTGCTATTCTCGTTACTTTGACCATCTCCAGTTTCCCGGGTGTGATTTACGAGCCTTGGTTGCTGACGACGATCGTCTTCCACTGTCTCTTATCCAGGAAGGTTTCTCTGTCTGCAGTCACTTAACGTGATATTGAATAGTGAGTATTCGAAACATTACTTCGTACTATTATAGAAGAGTAGTCTTCCACATTTACCCTGCTATTGGCCTCTGGCTGAGCTGCCATTTAATTGTATTTAACTCGTGGAAATAATAATTAAAAATGAAACTACAACACAAAGATAAAGAGAGATTGGCGAAGAAAAGCCAACAGTAGGAAACATACTTTTGAAACTATCTGAACTAAAAAGTTAAAAATAAAATTGTAGTTTAAAAAACTAAAAACACGCTTTCGTAGTAATGTGAACTAAAATGTTAAAAATAATCCTTAAATATAAAGATTTTGTTTAACAGTGATGGGACGTCCCACAATACAGGATAAATTAATTTTTTTGAATAAGCTTAAAGAATAAAGTCACTGATTACAAAATTAACATTAATGTAAAAAAGCGTGGGGTGCTCTCTACACAACTTTTGACAATGAATCTACCTTTACAAACAGCGAACGACAAAAAAATATAAGACAACTTATATAGCACCCCATGCTTTTTTACATTAATGTTAATTTTGTAATCAGTGACTTTATTCTTTAATTATTCAAAAAAATTAATTTATCCTGTATTGTGGGACGTCCCATCACTGTTAAACAAAATCTTTATATTTAAAGATTATTTTTAACCTTTTAGTTCACATTACTACGAAAGCGTGTTTTTAGTTTTTTAAACTACAATTTTTTTTAAGTTAATTTTTATTTCGTTTATAAACGTTCCGAACCTACACACTGCTTATGAGTAGAATATATACTTGACTCTTTCCTAGCTACTTCACGGAATAACGTACTCATAACTGAAAGTATCCAATTTTTCTTAACCAACTGCCGACGTAAATATGAACGCTTCTGTGGCGGCAACAGTGAAAGAAAGTTACTCGAATTTCCTGCCGCGCCGAAATCACAATGTCTGTCGCTTTTCAAACGGCACACATGTTTCCAGTGGCGGATTCAGGGGGGCTTGAACGTATTTTGGTTTGGGGATGGTTTGAGAAGACTTCGTATGGGGGGGGGGGAGTCGGGTAAGGGTAGGTTTTATAGTCATACCACCCATAAAAGATCAGTAGAGCTAAAAAAAAATATTCCAAATATTACTTGCAATGTCGGGGTGGGCCTAAATAATTTGGGGGGAGGGGGGCTAGAGCAGCCTAGACCCCCCCCCCACACTCCTTGAACCGCCAACAGATTGTTTCCAAAACACGTTTCTGAAACTGATAATTTATTGTTGGAATTATTTATCTAATTCTGTAGGTGGGGTACAACGATTATGCGTTGTGTAAATACATGAGAGTAAATCGCATAGAACTAAATATTAGTACCATAACAAATTAAACGACCATTGTCACCCAAAAATTTACAATCGGATTATCATCACAGGATAAACATAAATTCTTTTATAACTGATATGAGTAAAGAAAGTTCATTGAGAATCGGGCTTAGAGGCACGGAGTTCTTAAATTATCGTCTGTTTCCGTTTTCTACATTGCTGTTAGTAGTTTCTGTAAACAATTACTTTAGGTTCTTTTAAAGCATTGCGATTTGATAAATACAAGGGTTAAATATACATTACTTAATGAGGCATGAAATTTCCTGCATTATTCTTTGTTTGGAATTACTACAGTGTAATAACATTAATAAACACCAGCATTTAGCGAAGAAGGGTGTTGCCACTCGCGTGATTGTTCTTTAGTCTCAGGTGTAAAGTTGAACGCTCACGTTTCGTCACCCGTGATAATCGACTCCAAAATCTCCTAAGCCTCAAGAATTCAAACAAACACAGTCTACCGGTAAAGTAAGGTTGATAGTGTCTCAAGACCGGAAGACCAGCGTCGTGGGTGAGCGGTAACGCTCTGGCCATGCATTCGGGAGGTGGTGGGTTCGTATCTCCGATCGACCATCCAGATATGGGTTATCTATGGTTTC
Organism: Vandiemenella viatica; assembly: GCA_031002005.1. Classification (NCBI taxonomy): domain Eukaryota; kingdom Metazoa; phylum Arthropoda; class Insecta; order Orthoptera; family Morabidae; genus Vandiemenella; species Vandiemenella viatica. Next base: position 263,162,623 of record JARYHS010013630.1, read on the forward strand.
CCCAAACAATCCCAGGTAAATTATGGGATGATTCTATTAGAAAATCATCGCCGAATTTCTTCCCGAGAGCCGGGATAGGAGTAGTGGCAAGGATTTCGGCCATGCCCTTTTAAAGGAACAATTTCGGGTTTCATATGGAGTGATTTGGGGAAACCTTCGAAACCCCAAGTCTGCATGGCCGATCAAGGATTCCAACCTATGTCCTCCCGAATCAGAGGCCAGTGCACCACCGCTTTCTCGACCACGCCCGGTCATTCATAAACTGTGACAGCGTCTACAAATGCGCGTTCAAAAATGGCAATAGATACTTGTTCAACCTTTAAAACGGTGAATATATTAAAGAAAATAATTTATGTCTTTATACATAAATGCTTGGAAGACCTTGCTTTTTGGGTTGCCGTCGTACAATTAACATGAATTTCCACAGTTTTTTCAATTACCAGCTGTAATTTCCAGCTTTATATGAGACACGTATATCGTGTTTCTAGGTAGGTATACCGGCGCACATAACCGCTTTCGACCGCAATGAAATTCCGGTATTTGGTCGCGGTCCAAATAATCCGGTTACCGGTAATAGACCCCGGTCGGAAAATTGCGGTACTTCGTCGAATTCCGCGCTTTTAGTTCCAGCGTATTGCGGTATTTTCCCGGTCGGAAAAATCCGGTAATTCGTCGAATTCCGCGCTTTTAGGTCCAGCGTATTGTGGTATTTCTGTCCGCAGTGGGGAATGGGACTCCCCCCACCCGCAGCGCCCGCCTGGGCAGGTAGACACAAATTTGTTGTTCAGAAGCTGCTATTAACACATGACTCTGACCAAACAGTGAGAAGAGTTTAGCTCCAGTAGCAGGACGTGGGGTGTGAAGTCCCTTTCGTCCAGTTACTTGTATGTATGTGTTAACGTAAGGAATTGTGGTGTATGCATGGACATATGTGTGTTTGCGTGTTCCTCCTGGACGTAGGGTGTTCAGTCCCTTTCCTCAAGTTATGTGTACGTGTGTAGTGATATATGGAACTGTGTGTATGCATGGACATGTGAGTGTGTGTGTCCGTCTATGTGGTTGTGTGTCTATCACGATACGATTATACTAGACTTTGAGATTTCACAATGACTGGCTACCTATTTGTTGAAGAAACAGGTAATCAGTTGGGTGTGTTGAATTATGCGTATGGTATAAGTACTGAGATGAATGGCGAAAACATGTCATCCTTTGCACACATTTTAAAACGTCTGTCTGATGATTTTTGGCCAGTCATGGGGTTAGGGGGTCTTTCCAACTTTTTCGTTGCCATAATTGGGCTAGTTGTTCTGTCGAGTTCGCTGTAGGCATGATAATGTACGTGTGTGCGCGTCTGTCTGTGTATGTATGCGTAAATATAGTGTTACCTTCCTTTAACTCGTTTGTCTGGATATATGACGTGCTGATCCTACACTTACGTTTATGTGTGCTTGTGTGTGGTGACGTATGGACTTGCGGGTAAGACCTAGTATGAATATGCGAGTTATGATTTCTATCTGATGGCCAAGTGTCTCCTGCTTCTCATGGTACCTGGGGCACATGTTACTATATGACAGAAAAGGCTTAGGTGTGGGATAGATGTGGTGGTGCTGTTGTGAACAGTTTTGTACCTAGGACACACGATACTGTATGTCAGATAGGTCTGTAGTGTGAGATAAATGAGACGATGTTGATGTGAAGAGATTGGTACCTGGAACACATGTTACTGATGATTTTTTGGTCATTCATGAGCCATGGGGGTTCTGCCCCACTTATTCGTTGCCATAATTGGGCTGTTTGTTGTGTCGAGCTCACTGTAGGCATGGAAATGTGCGTGTTTGTGCGTCTCTCTGTCTCTTTATGCGTAAATATGGTGATGCTTTACTTAAACTCGTCTCTCTGGAAGTATAAGTTTCTTTGTACTTGTGTGTGGAGACTGTGGATTTGTGGGTGAGACCTAGTATGAATACGAGGGGTTCTGGTATCTGCTGATAGTCAAGTGTCTATTACAACTCATGGTACCTGGGACACTGTTAATGAGTGGCAGAAAGGGTTGCGGTGTGGGGAAGACGCGGTGGTGATCTATATGTTGATGGTACATGTAGTCAATTAGGTGTAATGAATACTATTTATGGGATAAACACTGAAGTGTGTGGTATACCATGCCATCTTTTACACACCAACTATCTCATCAGGCCGATAATATGTAAGGAGAGTTCTGTTTTTCAGTCAGTCATGAGGCAAGAGGGTACTGCACCACTTTCTCGATTCCCTGATTGGTGCCGGTAGTTGTGCTGAACTCGTTGTAGACAAGGACATGTGTATCTCCGTCTCTCTTTGTGCATGGTTATACCTGACTTTAAATCGTCTGTCTGATGATTTTTGTAACATGAGTTCTGTCCAGTTAATCAGTGATAACGACAATTCTGTCTCACTTCATCGTTTCCATAATGCTTGCTGTTGTTTATGTCGAAATCGCTGTATGCATGTACGTGTGTGTGTGTGTGTGTGTGTGTGTACGTCTCTCTCTCGGTATGTATGCTTAAATATGGTCAGACCTTCCTTTAACTCCTTTGTCTAGATGTAAGATGTGCTGTTTATTTCCCCCAGTAATATGTGTGTGTCTTCTTCCTCTGTGGGATTTCTATCTGGGTGCTGGTTGTAGTGTCGAGCTCGCTGTAGGCATGGAAATGTGTGTGTCTGATTCCTCTGTGGGTTTGAGTCTAAAATATATAGTTATAGATATACCATCAATTGGTGCTTCTAACCATTTCACTGTGCTGATTATAGTTTACTGAAGTTTGTGTTGGCATACAAACTGTGTTTCTCACGTTTTTCACTATATGTACTTCGTGATAAAAATCACTTAATGGAGAGGGTGCTGAGGGGATTTACCAGAGAAGCGAAGGACTTGGGTACAAATCCACAGTCAGACCATTATTTGCATATAGTGGTATAGTATGGGGTCCACATTTTTTGTATATCAAATGCAGGGTGCAAAGAAGGGCAGCTTTTTAGTGGAAAACATTCAATAAGTGATATAATAAAGGAGCGGGGCTGGATGTCACTAGAAGATAGGAAGAGTGTTGGGGGCTGTATATGGCGTATAATGATTTTAGAAATTGGTGGAATAATTATATGTGGTGTATGGAGCCTAAGTTGGCCATGACCACAATCTGGCATTAGACTTTAGGTGATGAGGCCTAAGTGGATAAAATATCCAAACACGAATAACCTAACAATTTACAACAGTTCAAGTGTGGGCGCTATCTTCGTTATAGTACTAGTTATAGTACTAGTGTGGTGACGATTTGGATACTTATCGATGTTTGGAGATCTTCTATGAAAATGTGGGTTATGATGTCTGTTTGATGACCGTGAAACTACATTTTGGTACCTGGGACCCCTGTTGCTGATTAGGAGAAGACTGTGCGAACCCAGTCAGTAACTGATGTAAGTCAGGGGTTGGATTGGGAATCATTTGAAAACAGTAAGATGTTTGAGAAAGTGCTGGGGGGTGAGGGAGGGGGATATATGGCGTATGTTGGCGATGAGGCTAGGGATGGATCTTGGTGAAAGAATTAGGAGTAGAGCGTAAAAAAGTAATGATGACTATCTGTAGGAGCTGGCACTAGATTTCTTTCATAAGGGAGTGGTTAAATTTTCTATATCTCCACTTAGGCCACAGGCAATGGTGTCAGGCATTATATGACGAATCAGCATGTTCTGTGCTTAGCACTTCCTTAGCGTGACTCAAATTTTATCACATAGGACTGCTATACTCTGCTGCGGACCGATTCCCAGGGGTGAGATTAGTAAGATTAACAGACAGTGTTTCATGCAGTTAAAGGGAAAGTAAAAGGTGGGTAAGTATATGCCACAGCTTATATCTCTCTGTTTCTAGTGAATCACTGATTTGTCACAAGGGATTGATTGTATTTTTAGACAAAGTACAGGTAAGGGCCCTCAATTTGTGATTGCTTGCCATAGTTCTTATGAAAGCATAACAGAACTGATGCATAGATTTGTCTGAGTAGACAGACGATTAGGTTTGAGCTTGTCGGAAAAAATTCCGAGTGCGATGAAATATTTCATACCAATGACAGCAGAGATAAGATTAGAGAAATAAGGAGTCGTACTGATGCTTATATGAATTCTTTCTTCCCTCGTTCCATTCCATGAGTTTTGCCATGGTCAAACTGGAAACTGATTTTTCTAGCCTTGGAGGTGGTGTGGAAAGGCTTTGTTAATCATGTCACAAATATTTTCAAGTGGGCTTTTATATTTCCTATATACTTTTATCAGATTTTAAGGCCTGTATCACGCTGTTCTGACCATATGGTATTCGCTGTCTCAGAATCACTTGAGAGAAATGACGCAATCTATATTAAATGAGTCTATGTCGCATGGTTAACGCCCAATGAGAACAATTTTTTGTGGACTGCTAGTGCTGTTCCTGCTCCAAATGTCAGACTGTATTACTCACCAATCTGCTGTTGAGCTCTTTCTCGCCTAGAAACTTCATTAAGTTAAAGTATGTGTCATGTTCGAGAACTCTAAAAGTGTTTATTTCCATACCTTTGTCTGTGACTGAATTTTTGATTTATTTGTTTGTTGCGGCTATCGTTAACCTCCCCATTTACCGTGTATTATTACTGGCATATTGCTATCATTACACATGAGAAATTTCTACGAACATCCAAAATTCTAGTATTTCCAGCATATAAGGCTTATTTTTGGGCTTTGTGCCTCGTTGATGCCATCGTCATTAGAGGTGAGAAAGGATGTGGGGGAAGGAATGGTCAGGAACTAGGCCATGGACTTTTAAAGGTCTCTTTCCCTGCATTCGCCTGGAGTGATTTCAGGAAACCATGGCAAATCGAAATCAGGATGGCCGGATGGTCATTCGAACCCTACCTCCCGAATACTGATCCTATCAGCGGTGTCTTCTAAAGCGTGGAGGAACCTCATCAGTGCGCAGCACGCATTGACCGGCGCCTTCACCGTCAAGAAGAAGCGGGGCCACCTGGTTTCGAGATATTATACAAAGTTTGTGGACATTTTAGCTAACAATGTGACTATCATATGGCTACAGTGCAAAAACTGATTGATATGCATATTAATAATGTTCGTGTAGCTCAATCATTCGACTACACACTTCTAAGAAAAGAACTTATTGCTTGTAATAATTTGCTATTATCTGATGAGGTTAATAATATAGTAATTAAAAATTTGGGTGTTGGTGGTACTACTTGTAGGTGAGAAGAATAAATAAAAACATATTGTATTTAATTCATTTTTGTTTCATTTCATCCACTACACATTACAAAATAAATATATGATATTGTTTTGTATGTTCATGTTGGGCTTATAGGGCAGTCTAAAGAATATCTTTGTCTGACCAATAAGAGGATGTCAGCTCAGTGTTATTGATCAAAAGTGATGACAGTCTGCTAAAAACTTATTTTTAGAAGTTAATTTTACAGTAACTAAACAATTAATGAATTATAATAGTTCGATATATCAACAACACATGACAAAATGCTAGGAAGAAAATTACAGATTTGGGAATAACGATAGTCATCAGCAAACAACCGCTGTCACATTCAAATCCCCACCCATCGTTAATTTGACTATATGAACTACAGAGTATCCATGGTAATGCCATTTTAACATTATAACAAAAAAGTTACACTTTTGAAACGAGTGTATCTTACTTTTAATTCAATTACCATAAATCAAACAGGTTATATACTCTATCAGTAAGGAAACAATGATCTTACAAAATGCATAACGAACTGGCGCAGAGGTGTATGATTATTAGGGAGAGGGGAGGGGTGGTTTTCAAGTAACGACTTGTCATTTGAGCTAAAAATACTATTTGCAGAATGGAACAATGAGTTTTATCCAAAAAATACGAAAAAATAATTTTAGAAGTTTTATGGGAATTAAATACTTAATGAATTATAATATATCAATAACACATGACAAAACGCTAGAAAGAAAATTACAGGTTGGGAATAGTGAATGTTTAGGGATCTGTAATTTATACCAGCAAGCAGTGGACAACATAAGGCGTGCATTCCACACCAGTGAATCAGTAACCACACCCTCGGAATAGCGCCTAATGGAATATTCCTGTACTGCATGTCGAGGCGAAAATATTCTTGCGCGTCCTACATATCGAGCAGTGGTCTGCGACCCATTCGGAATCGTCCGAGGTACCGTTGTTCGCCTGCGGCGATGTCGTGTCAGAAATACTGAAATTGAGGTTCCTGCTGTCACGTCCTAATTATCGATTAGTGGTACAGACGGAAATAACCGTGCAAATTGAGGTTACCGCTGTCTGCTGCTGCCACCTGACGGCGCGCCGGGTTCTGACCACGAGCCGCGGTCCGGATCATGGCGCCACTGGGTCATTGATTAGCGGTAATTATTCCAGCTTCCCCGTAAACAACGAACTGGAATATTCCTTGCAGTCAATTTTCAACTGTACCTGCACAGTCATCCACGGTCAATAGACAGGTTTTTGGAAGTTTCGCAGTTCATACAGTAGTTAAGGACCGATCGGTTCTGCGTCTAATAATAAGCATTGGTGTCGGAAACCTATTTCCTTTTTTATTTTCATTTATGGCTTTACGCCTCGTCCACATCGAGGTCATTAGAGGCGGGAAAGGACTGGGGTCAAGGAACAGGAAGGAATTCGGTCATGGCTTTTTGAAGGAAACACCCCGGCGTTTACGTGGAGGGATTTGGGGAAATCATGTAAAACCCAAATCTGGTTGCCTGGACGGGGATTCGAATCGCCGCCCTCCCGAATTACTATTCCCAACAAGGACGACAGTTAAGTTGTAACCAGACTTCCGGGAAAAAAAAGTTAATAAAGCAGACGATAAGATCAATTGGTATAAAGATTAATACGACGCCAGTGCAATTGAATTTTGTTTGGTTTTTACCCGAAGGTGTTTCACTTCAAGTTTTGAACATCATCGAAATTAATTTTACTTCCATGTGATTTTATGTCATGTTCTTTTCGTCAAAGAGTCAGGGTTTGCTTTATCGTATAATTTTAGCTGGAGTATTGTGAATATTTCCCAAGATTCTCTTCAATGTGGAATGCAAAATCATAGCACTGTACTGACCTGGCTACATACACAATACAATTATCAACAAGTTTAGTATTATAATCAACTTTAAAAACTGCAACACACCGTGATTTAACTATTCCATAGAGTGCATGTTCTAGTTACGTGGTTTCATTGAGTTTAAAGTTCATTGTTTTTTTTTTTTAGTCTACTTTGTGTTATTCTTAATGATTTGAAATCTTGATTTTATTTGTTTATATTTATTTTGGCGCACAGTGTCTCGTTGGTGAAGTTCGTGTATTTATTTATTGCCTGTTTACCTTCAATTAGCTCTTTCAGGATGTGATAATTTTCTTAAAATGTTAGTGCCTTTGGTTTCTTATTCTTTATGATGAATATTTGCATGTCTGTGTGAATGTCTGTAAGTCGGAGGTTGTGTTCTGGAAGGTACTGTGCAAATGTGGAGTGGTTGGCGACCACGAAAATAGACACTTACTTCTGTCGCTCAAATACTTTGGATTTGAGGCAGACGTGCACAATCCCTTTAAACGGATGTACAAATCATTGTCTTGGTTTTCATATACACAAAATATCCAAAGGTCATCAGGGAAGATGGTATCAAACAAATCACCAGACTAGTTACGGCAGTCAGAGAATATCCCTCTTCTGCAAATGTGAAGGAATTACAATAATTCTAAAGCTTAACAAACTGCTACAGAAGATTTGTACAAAATTATGCCCAAAGGCAAAATGTCTCTCTTTTACTAAAAACGGGGACTCTATTTTTTTGTGTAAGACAATGTGAACATGCAAAGAGTGAACTTAAAGAAATTCTAACCTCGAGACCCTTCCCAACTCTATTAATCTGATTTCTCGAAACTCTTAGCATTAACTACTGACGCTTCCAATTGTGATTTGGACGGAGTCTTATCGCTAGGGTTCGGATCTTTATGGCAAGTCTTATTTTTTTCCTGTCTTCCTTTTCAACTGTAATGCTGAATTAAACACTTATTAATTGTTTCTGATTGTTTTTAAATTATTTTATATAACATACAAATGCGTATTCAGGCAATTTTCATAGTTTTCGTCATATTACGATAATATTTATTGTCATATGCTCATATTTTCAGGCACAATCTGGTAATTTTTTAGTAGCACCGAGAATTCACTATATTTATAATTGATCTCCTATTATACATTGGAGGAAAAACATAACGTCGTACTATTTAGCAAAGTCCATTTTTTCCAACATTACACATTTTAATGCCAACTTGTAGAAAAAACAAATCTCTACCTATTACAGCAATCCTCTTAATTCCATAACGTTACAGAATCAAGTAAATCTGATTTTTGGATTTTTGCAAACCTCTTAACTCCGGTATCTTAGTTTATGAGTTAGCAGACCTGGTAACTCCAATGCTGAGCATTGATGTGGTACTGTAAAATGTTGCTCTACTGCCAATTTGTCTTTACACTGGGATATTTTTCTGTTTTATTTTTGAAGTGTAAATACTCTTATAAAGTATGTATTGCAATTATTTTTTTTTCCTACTAATATGATTTTAGATACTAGCAAAATGTCCAGTAAATATTGGTCTGGAGTTAAGTGATTTTCTACTAGGTTGATTTGTTAGCTTGGCGAAGCAGTTGAGAGGTTTTATACGTTACGGTTATCAACTTTGTACAGACCTATTCATATCACAGAAGAAATTTTGAAGTTATGCAAACATTTAATCTATTTACAAAAAAAAAAAAAAAAATGCATTTCAGTTAAAGCTCCAAAATACATAAATGGATTGTAACAGTATAACGCTATCTTTATATTGGAGATATGTGCCAAAAATTTTAATGTGGTTAACTTCTATTTTTATTTGTATATGCTTTACACAATGTTGAGAGGAAGAACGCAAGTAGAAATGACCCTAGAAGAAGCTCTTTCACAGAAATTGCACTAGAGCAAGATCTCTCCATGGGAACTTTTATACTTAATGCTGATGGAATTTTATTGAAAGTGAACAAATGAAATGAAAATCTGATAAAGGAAACTAATTTTAATCAAAGTGAAGAGGAAAGAATTTTTGTAACCTACACCTGGACATAAGTGCAAATAACTTGGCTTTACAAAATTAGGAGACAACCGAAAATATTTTTGAGGTGTCGTGGGAGCAGGAAAATGAAAGAGAAACATCCTCCAGTGAGGGTAGTGACAGTGTTAGAGATTTCCATCTGGACGAATAGCATTAAAAAACCCACAAAAACAGGCTAAATGTAAAACCAACCTTATGGGAAAGTAATGAGTTGAGAGCAACTAGAAAATTTGGAAAAGCTAATTGCGGTAAGTGAAAGTATGATGATGGAAAGTGGAGGTATGGTAAACAAAGGAAAGAGAGGAAAATGACATCATGGCATTCATGTAAAAGGAAAGATAAAAGTTTGTTACAATGTGCAGCTATAACAGACAGACAGAGAAGACAACTTTATAGAGTTTTGGCGACTTGAGTGGCAAGGTAAATAAGTTGTTTGTAAAATTAAGAAAATTAAGAAAAAAATACAAAAATGGAAAGAGATCAAGCACTAAATTGGCAAAATGATCCTCAAGATTCAACAGCAGGTGATACAGACAATGAAGCAGTAGAAGACAGTAGCTATTATAACAGCGCCTGTCACAAAAAGTCTTAGAAAGTCAAAGGCGGCTGAATCTCTAAAGTTGAATTGCATTATTGTCGGAAATCATCCACCAGATTTTATCTAGAGCCAAATTGTAAATCCAAAAGGCAGTTATATTGCTTCTACAAAGAGGATTGGTGCCTAAGGAAATATACAACCCCACTCGCACTATCTAGACTCTCACAGTTGTCTGAAGATCATTTTCTAAGTCTACATAAACCTGAGAAGGATTTTTGAAAAAAAAAACTGGGAATTATAACGAAGCTGGGTACATTATAAGAAAAAATGAAGTAGGAATGTAAAAGGAGTCAGATACCACAAACCTAAATTACTTTAGTTTTATTATGGATTTGCAAGCTTAAATTAAATCTTTGGTAGAATGAAAATTTCAGTTCATAATTTTACAGCCTAAGTACCAATGCTGGCTATTGTTTTCTTTGAAAAGGGTAGTTTGACATCAACTAATTTTGCGAGTGTCTTATCAAGTTTCACTCACAGCTTTCTCTACCAGAAGACCAAGAAAAACTTGTACAGTGATGGATGTTCTTATCAGAACAGAAATAGGCTACATGATTTTCCACCAAATATCTATTACAAGTTAAATTAATGTGGTTACAAAAGAACTTGGAAGTATGACGTGCAGATGGAAGCTGATTTTGTACATTCTGCTATTGAGCAGCGGCTAAAAAACAAAAAGAGCAATGTACCTGCGGACTGCATCTCAGTGTGCACAGAAGTCTCTCCCTTATTCATTAAAGTATCTAGACTTTTCTTTTTCAAATAATTTGACAACTACCAGTATTATAAAAGTATTCGGCCTGGAAGAGGTGTTGGGTCACCTCGTGTTGTTGATATAAAATTCTACTGCTATCTTCCAGAAGCTTGGATAGATCTACCAACGCAAAAAAAGTGACACCTATGCCATTTGGGACTCTTCCTAATTTGTACAAGAATGGAATCAAGATCAACGTGTAATGATCTGTAAGTTCTGAAATATTGTTTTAGAATGTGATTACCACGCATTTTATGACAACATTCCCTTTATTTGATGTTATTTGTTGAATCATTAAATCATGTGCTGTGGACAACAATGTTCTTGAAAGTCTCTCAGTAAAAAGTGTTATAACAATATTCTTTTTCTTTAACTTACCTAGTAATTAAGTACATCATTTTTAATCTATCACTATAAGAAAACCCCGTATCTCCAATATATTTTGCTGTAAATACTCTTAACTCCATAAATAAATTCAATTTCTGTAAAATGTGGAAAAATACATTTTGTACAACATCAATGACCATTAAAAATTACTTGTAATTAAAAAATCTTATGGTGGGAACACTGATCGAAATAAAAATCAGTTTTTTCCCGTTTTTGTAAAGTTTGTCATTTGGGAGTTACGAGGTATGCTAATTAGTACGACGATAATACTAATTGTCACTGAATTGGTCACAATTCACCAGTCAAGAATAAAAGTTATACATTCTTGTCACTCTCTAAACCTAATGTTCCCTCCGCCTTTTAAACTCGACAATGCAGTAGCAGCATACCTGTGTCGATCCGCGTGAATCAATATGTCAATGACATACTTTTGAAAATAATCCTGTCATCGTTATATCTGCAGTAGATTAGTGAGTAGGTCTACCGTCTATTTAAAGTGCGATTATGGAGTTACGTAAGGGAATTTGGAGAGGAGTATTTTAGTACAGATGAAAGAGTTATTTTCTCCAAATTATGTGAAATTAAAGTGACAGCAACAAAACGATTTAAAATTTAATTTCCCAATGGTGCAGTGAGTGCACGGAAGCAAATTATGATGTCCACATGAAAGTGACATTATTAGATAAAATAAATGATGTATGTTTTGATGGATAGTAAATTTAAATATTTGGTCTTAATTTGTTATTTTTAGGTCATATTTACCCGTATTTAAGTTCATATGTTCCTGTATATTACACTATTTATTTGGTCATAAAGATCCGAACCCTACTTATCACATTAAATCGATGGATAGGAAAGACTGACTTGCTACGCCTCCATAGAGCTCACACGAGTAGAGTCTAATCATCATAATCATATATATTATTTCTATAAGGTATTTTTTTGTGACAAGCCAGTATCTTCCTTCATACTTAACCGAAATCAATGAATGAGGTGTCATTTTAAAGCTTATGGTCCCCACTTTGGGCATATCACATTATAAGAAAGGAATTTTCGGAATTCGACCCTTAAAGGGCAAAAATGTCAATATTTCTAAAATGCTATTTTCTGTGTTACAAGTCATTTATCTCCCTGGATATCGATCTGAAATCGTTTAATGAAGTATCATTTTAAAGATTAAGATTTCCGCTTTAGTGACGTCATATATTAAGACAGAAATTTTTCGGAATTCGACCCTTAAAGGGAAAAGGATCAATATTTTTGCAATTCGTTATTGTGTCACGAGCGATTTATCTCCCTTAATATCTAACCGATATAGATAAATGGGGTATCATATTAAAGAATAAGGTCTCCGCCATGGTAACATTATATTTTAAGAGAGGAATTTTTCGTAATTCGACCCTTAAAGGGCAAAAATGTTAATTTTTCTAAAATTCGTTTTTTGTATCTCGAGCAATTTACTCCCTGGATATCTAACAAAAATCGAAAAATCAAGTAAGATTGTGAGGAGTAATGTCTCAGATTTGGTGACATCATATTTTAGGAAAGAATGTTTTTGGAATTCAACCCTTAAATGGAAAAAGTATAAATGCATCTATAACGCATTTTTGTGTCACGTGCCATTTATCTCACTTGATATCCAACCGATATAGATAAATGAAGTATCATACTAAAGATTAAGGTCTCCACCGTGGTAACATTATAATTTAAGACAGGAATTTTTCGTAATTCGATCCTTAAAGGGCAAAAATGTCAATTTTTCTAAAATGTGTTTTTTGTGTCTCTAGCCATTTATCTCCCTGGATATACAACCAAAATCGATAAATGAAGTAGGAGTATGAAGAGTAATGACTCAGCTTTGGTGACATCATATTCAATCTTACTTTGCACATAATTTTTTTTTCGCGAAATTTTCGCATGGGTCGTCTAGTTATATATTATTACTATAAGGTATTTTTTATGTCACAAGCCTGTATCTTCCTTCATACTCAATCGATATCAATGAATGAGGTGTCATTTTAAAGCTTATGGTCTTCACTTTGGTAACATCATATTTAAAGATCTGAAGTTTTCGGAAGTCGACCCTTAAAGAGCGAAAATGTTAATATTACTAAAATGCTGTTTTCTGTGTTACGAGTCATTTATCTCCCAGGATACCTATCTGAAATCATTTAATGAAGTATCATTTTAAAGATTAAGATCTCCGCTTTAGTGACGTCATATAATAAGACAGAAATTTTTCGGAATTCGACCCTTAAAGGGCAATATTTTTGCAATTCGTTTTTGTGTCACGAGCGATTTATTTCCCTTAATATCTAACCTAAATAGATAAATGAGGTATCATATTAAAGACTAAGATCTCCACCGTGGTAACATTATATTTTAAGAACGTAATTTTTCGTAATTCGCCCCTTCTAAAATGTGTTTTTGTATCTCGAGCCATTTATCTCCCTGTATACCTAACCAAAATCGATAAATGAGGTAGGATTATGAGGAGTAATGTCTCAGCTTTGTGAAATCATATTTCAAAAAAGGACGTTTTTGGAATTCAACCCTTAAAGGGAAAAAGTATAAATTTTTCTATAACGTATTTTTGTGTCACGAGCTATTTATCTCCCTTGATATCTAACCGATATAGATAAATGAGGTATCATATTAAAGATTAAGGTCTCCGCCGTGGTAACATTATATTTTGAGAAAGGAATTTTTCGTAATTCGCCCCTTAAAGGGCTAAAATGTTAATTTTTCTAAAATGCGTTTTTTGTGTCCCGAGCCATTTACCTCCCTGGATATCTATCCAAAATCGATAAATCAAGTAGGATTATGAGGAATAATGTCTCAGCTTTGGTGACATCATATTTTAAGAAAGACGTTTCTGGAATTCAACACTTAAAGGGAAAAAGGATAAATAGTTCTACAACGCATTATTGTGTCACGAGCTATTTATCTCCCTTGATATCTAACCGATATAGATAAATGAGGTATCATATTAAAGATTAAAGTCTGCGCCGTGGCAACATTATATTTTGAGAAAGGAATTTTTCGTAATTCGACCCTTGGGCAAAAATATCAATATTTCTAAAATACGTTTTTTGTGTTTCGAACCATTTATCTCACTGAATTTCTAACCAAAATCGATAAATGAAGTAGGAGTATGAAGAGTAATGACTAAGCTTTGCTGACATCATATTCAACCTCACTATTCATCGCATTTTATACGCGAAATTTTCGCACCGGTCGTCTAGTTATAGTAAAACAGAGAAAGATCATGTTTCCATTATCTGGTGTATAAAATATTTTCGCTGTTTTCTCTATGGATGCAAATTTCAGATTATCGCTACCGGTAATCATTCCACATTGAAATCATTACTCTCACTGAAAGATCCGTTCAGTAGATTCACATGTTGATCCTTATCACTCGCGGAATATAGTTTTGATATAATGCATCGTGCTTGGAAAAACCGTTCCAATGCCGATTCTTTCAGCTGGAATACTGGCACTGTCTAGGAACAAGAATGGCCATTATTATCAGACTGGTGGAGCAATCGTAAGATTAAGAATACTCAGCATGGCGGAAGAATAAGCGGTTTGTAATGCATGGAAACTCTCTTACTAATATCAGACTTGGAGAACGAGTAGTTCTCCACTGTTATCTAAAAGGGTTATTCGGGAAACTATGACTCGATAATGGTAGGACACTTGAACAGAAAAATATTGAACTGCAGTACTGATGTCCAACCAGCAGGGTTGATATAAAAAAACTATATATTCGTTTGTCAAATATATAATGAGCAAATGCCAGAAAGGAACAATAAATACCATTTAAGAGAGTCTATATACACAACGTAGCATAATTTTTATCTATACCGCATTCTGCATTTATTATCTAAATTACTAATGAAGCTGTTGAAACAATAACAGACGTGGGTACAACTATGAATACGAAGATTAATGCTGAAAATATATATAAAAAAAGACCATCATAAGCGTGTTACTGGTGATCTATAGAAGTATACTGAACAAAGTTAAAGATTTTTTAATCTTAACAGAAATAGACGGTCAAAGAGTAATTATAGGGGTTCAGTCTTAGTTAAAATAAGTAGTACTAGACAGTGAGGTTTTCTTAGATGGTTACGGAGCGAATTGGTGGAGTGGTATTCATATTGGTTAGCTAAGATTACTGGTTCTCTGAAGTGATAAAAAAGAACAAATTCAGGGTGCAGGCTGCTTGCCATAGTGGAAGAATGAATGATGAAGATGAGGCGTTTGGGGAGAAACTAAATTCCTATTAATTACCAGTTGAAAGATAACGCCAATGCAAACATCGCCTGCAACAACATTGCATTAAATTCCTATTGAGAGTGGTAGTGTAAGTATCTTGGCATAAGATAATCTAAATGGGCAGGATACATTGAGCAGGTGGTAGTAAAAGGTTACAAAATCCTTGATTTGTTGTAGAGAGAGCTGAAAGGCTGTGTAGACTGGACCATAAAATGGTGGTAAACTATTGGAGTGGATAAAAATGTGATTTGCTGGGTAGAAGAATTTTAAAAATGTTGAAAACAAAAAGTTAGCATTGCTACTCATTATTCTAACGAATGACTGTGTTGATGGTTTAGTATCAGAAGTTAGATTGCTTGCAGATGAGATAATTCTATATGAAAGGATCAAAGCGGTAGAGGACTGTCAACAGCTGCAGAATGATATCTATCTGCATAAGTAGTGTTAAGACCTGTTTCCTGGCCCATATCCCGTTATGTGACGTCACATGGAAGGTGGTGGGGAGCGTATAGTTAACCAACCCGCCACCAGAGGGCGCCACCTCGATTTCTTAAAAGCTGCCAGTTCACGCATCACTATGGAGTCGTGTTTAATCACCACCACGAGAAGACATTTAATTCGTGTACCATATGCGCCATTACCGAGCAACGTAAATATCGTTAATGTTTTATCTGCACGCAGTTTGAACGGACCCATTGGTGTGGGTAGACAGTGGAAGATAAAACCATCTATTAATCTGAAATCGACGATGATGGCTACCATTATGTATTGGACCCAATTCCTATTAGATGTGTACGTGTTTGATATGAGTCATAGCTAAAAGAAGAGGTATAAATACCATCACGCCCTCAGTCGTCTAGCGCAGTTCACTATGGCTAGTATGGTGCTCCTGTTTTCTGCAAGCTACAAGTTAAACAGCAGTGACACCAAGCGGCTCACTGTTGGTTTATCACCTAAACTGGGATTTAAACCAGTAGTTGTACTCGAAAAAGTAGGGTACAATAAAGTCACTCTCACACATGAAGAGTGGGATGTGCTGAGAACACAGGTCCATACAATTGGTAGCTTCTTCAACAACGGTGAACATCTGCAAACGAGTGTATTACTTGGTGACCACACCATCTCATCCCGAACAGTGTCTGGAGCGAAAACTATATGGTTTTTCAACAATGCTGTTCCTACCTATGGTGTGTTTCTCGGCGAATCAACCTGGAGCATCTTGGTCGACACCATCCCTGCAGTGAGCAGAACCATCAACACCATGAAGTCCTGGAGTTATCAAGCTAGTAAGTACTACAACGAGTTTGTGAACACGTTATCAGTGAAAGTGAATAGTGAATATCCCCGTTGTTCTGTGCAGGATCTGATAGATATGCATATTGATAATGTACATGTCAATGAGGTGTCATACAACCCTTGTTCAACACTAGACTATGAATGTTTAAAGCTGGAAATAAAGGCAAATAAAAAACTGTTAGTGTTTGATGACCAAAGTTGAGCAAAATTATGATGTGTGTGGTCATAATTAGTGACACCAGCCCTCCATCCCTCAGTCTGCTACGATGCGCAGCCAAGTAATGTTCTTCGCGTCAGTGTACCAGCTCAACGGTGGAGATTCCAAGAGACTGACTTTGGGGTTGTCACCACAGCATGATTTCGATCCTGTTGTGGTACTTGAGAGGGTGGGTTACAACAAGATCACCCTCTCATTCGAAGAATGGGAAGTACTCACCAGGGAGTCGGACACAGTGTCCAATATGTTCACCGACAGCGACCAGAGCAGCATCCAACTAGGGCAGCATACTGTTTCATGCAGGACAGTTTCTGGGGCGAAAATGTTATTATTTCACCACATTACTGACCCCAACAGCGGCATTTTCTTCGCCGAGTCTACATGGCGGAACCTCGTCGATGTGCAGCCAGCAGTGACCGCATCCTTGTCCAACAGGAAAAAGTGGAGCTTCAACGCATCAGCATACTACAAGGTGTTTGTGAGCGAGTTGGCTGACAAAGTGTTGAGTGACTACTACACATGTACTGCCTCAGTGTCGAAGTTAATGGATATGCACATCAACAACGTTCATCCTATTCATGTGTCTTACAGTTCTACAATTGACTTTGTGCAATTAAGGAATGAAATAGTTGCATACAAAAATTTGATTGTACTTAATGATGTATGCAGAATTGTAAACAGTGAAGAATAAAATCATTTTACCAGATTTTTCTTTTGTCATTTCACCTATCCTAATTAAATAATAAGATAGAATATATTTTTTAAAATCTTTTATTTCGCCCACCAATTGGCGATTAAAAATACATTTTCAATTGCACACATATTATTACAAAATATATGTAAGTTACAAAGTTTTCTCAAATTATTTTTCTTGAGTTCACGCAGTGGTGGACATCCTAAATCTTCAATGTTGTAGCATACTTTCTTCCTGATAATTTTCTGCAGCCATCCTTGCCTTCTCCCGTCCTTTAACGTAAATGATTGAATCATCCTCATTGGTTATTGCATGTAGTATAGAGCACATCTTGCTGAAGGAAACAGCCATCAGAATTCCAAGGTATTCCATGGTAATTATGTGTTAGCCATCTAACTTCGGGCTCATTACCTCCACACGATGGCGACGATACAGAAATACAGTGTGTAGCGATAATTTTGTCTGAGCGCACTATGCATACAGCAACTTCTTTGAAAATAAACCCACCATCTCTCTTCGTGAAGCCCTGTGTGTCCAGGAAGATGGTCGGCATGGTAATGTTTGGTAAGACTGGTTGCTACTTGGTTTTATGTCAGCTTACGCACAACACCGGTTAGAGGTACATATTCTACCTACACGATCATGCAAGATCAGACAGTATGCAGCGGTGTAGGCAGGAAAGTTCTCACTGCTATCAAACTCCATACGAATGTCTACAGGTCCTGTTTTAACAGACTCATTTTGATGTGAACAGTCTATTACGGCGATAGGGGTAGTTTCTATAAAGTCTTCACGTTTTAGTAACGGCGAAGGAAGGATCTCGCTCGTAGTAAGACTGTTGGAATCTTGCATACATGTCATACAACACTGTGGTTCGGTTTTTCTTAAAGTCTAGATTCATATTCTCATATGGATACGCCACATCATTTAGGAACACTTTGACATTGGTGAGATTGCAGTCGTCAAAGATGGCTGCACTGAATTCCGCATTCCGTTTCCTGTTTGTTTGTAATCCCAGAACCACGAACCTAGGTTTCTCCAGTTGCGTTGATGTTTTCAAAGACCAAATTTGAGTCTTACTGATTGGAAGCAAAGGGTACTCCAACAGATCCCAACTTCTGAAATTAATGTGAAGTGGTTTTCCACTGTCAACCATCTTGAGCAACGCTAGTTTTTCTCTTTCACCTACTTGCAAATGAGGCATCACCCATGCCAGCTTGCTGATGGTGAATTTACTTTCCTGAGGATTTGGATTAGCTTGCACATATGAATTTGTATCGTCCCTCGCTCGAATTAGTATTAGTTCTTGTTTTACATTTGCAAGTATCTTTTTAAAGTCTTCGCAAAACCCCAAGAGCATACTCAGTGGTATACATACATCAAAGTAACCATTTCCAGGAGCGCGTTGAGCCCATCCTGCATTGATCAACACACCCATTTGTGGGGGCTTGCAGAAATAAGCGTTTTCAATGTGCTTGTGATACCAACGTTTCTATTTCGGTCAATTTCTGTTCCATTAAGTTCATATCGAATTTCCTCAAACAGAAAAGCGAATGCATTGGATGTGATAAGTGAATTTGTTACTGCTCCATCTGATTTCATGAATCTTCCTCAATATGCAAGTAGCTTTCGCATGGTAGTGTATATGTATCTTGGTTTTGAATCGGTATACGAATTTCATCATTGTTATTAAATGTGGCTGGCGTATGCGGCTGGTGACTCAAATATTGTTTGCGCGTCACCGACTCGTCAAACCCCACACTGGAAGTTATGTCTAATACCTCATCCATGACTTTTAACTGAATAGCCTAACGACTGTAGGAAGAGCACGTTTTCAGGTGTTAACCGCTTCACTGTCGGTTCACGACTGACAGCTTTGTGATGTTGACGCTTCTTGTTATAACGAGCGCCCATTCTTCTTTATATGCAGTCTAAGTGTAATGGTTTCGCCTCTAAAATCCACTAAATTACCGTCTTGATCGACAACTCTAACGTTGATGTTGCTGAGAGTTTTTACTGTGATGGGCAGATAAATGACATTAGCGGGTACTTCCACAATCTTGTACCCTGGTGGAACTGTTGGAAAAAACTCGTGTAGTGTATGGCCAAGCTTATCGTTGTCGTAATTTCCGGTACATATGCTGCATTCTATTCTTATTGCGTTAATTTTGAAGATCTGCACAGTGTAGTCTGATGTATGAAATCCAGGCTTTAACACACGTTTCGAAAATCCGAGCAGAGATCCAATTGAGTTTGGTTTAGCGAAGTCAATTTCCACAGGTGTTTCAATCTCACACTTGAGTGAATTGTTGTTTGCTCTAATTACTAGCTTTTCGTTTTTAGTACTGCCGAACCAAATAATTTGACAAATCGTCAATATCGTAAGATCCTGTGGGTATGTCTATCACTTTATTCTTCGAGTAATGAAATTGACAATTTGTTTTGTCTATATTCGGAATCGAAT
Organism: Vandiemenella viatica; assembly: GCA_031002005.1. Taxonomy (NCBI): domain Eukaryota; kingdom Metazoa; phylum Arthropoda; class Insecta; order Orthoptera; family Morabidae; genus Vandiemenella; species Vandiemenella viatica. The sequence goes on from JARYHS010013630.1 coordinate 263,182,483, forward strand.
TGTAAGTCTGAAAATCAACCAAGCCAACTGTGTATTCGCCTTGGCTCAAATCTATCGGTGGAAAGTAATCACAGCCCAAGACTGAACTGTTGCCCGACAAGCAGAGTGTCACAGACATGTGTTTCTCTGACCAAGGTTCGTTCAAGACTGACTGTAATACATTTTCATACAGGAATTTTAAACACAAATGACCACATACATGTGTGCCAAATTTCTGGTGTCGTTGCATATTGTAAAGTATTCTGTTCCCTGCAAAGTACCGCTGCAACTCCAATGGAGGAGGCAAGTCACCGAAACTGTCGAAATACTTAACTATACCGTCTTTGTACTTGATGTAAGCAACCCAATGTGTATCCAGCATTATCAGCACTGTCCAAGTTCACGACACCACATTCACGTTCACGAATTTTGTGAGGTAGTGTATCACGCATGAAAACACCTCGAAAATATGGTATGCCCAAACGCTTTACATGTTTACGTATGTCATCGTCTGTCAGTGGTTTAACCGACTTTTTTTTTAATCCAGACCCTTCTTTCCTGTATGGTTTCAAATATAAACCTTTACCCCTCATTGCAATTGCCTCCATCGTTTCGTTGTGTCGTTTCTCCTCAGCCAACTGCTTATTCGCCTCTTTTGCTGCTTTGACAGCCTTGACGACATTTGCAACCCCACCTGCCAAAGCACCAGCTGCTGACAAGCCAGCAAATAATGGTATTAATGGAAGAATACCACCCTTTTTCTTCTTTTTCTTAACACCCCTACCAAACTTTAACTTGGCACGCATGGCTCTGTTAACCACAAATGCAGCTGCACGTTCACCAAACTTTGCATCCTTAGCCTTAATTCCTTTCTGCTGCCTTCTCTGCGAGTGTACGATCTGCTTCACATCTATCTGCACCCTGTGTATAAGCAATGTCGTGTTCCCTGCAGGCTGCATCTAGTGGGTTGATACCCTTCTATCCAAGAGCCAACCGTTTTTCCAGTTGAGTACAGGGGCCACAAAACTGGTATGTAGGTATATGTGCCTCAAAAGGCATCTTGTCGATGAGGTTGTTTAAAAAGCCACGATCTTTCTTCTTCTTCCTCGTAGGAGGCATTGTTACCGACTGACTAACTTTACATGTTCGCGCGGCTATATATAGCCACAGCAACCTCCAATCCTTGTCAATATGAAGTTCGTCAAACAAAGAGACACATTGCCAGTGAGTATTGTCGATACTGCCGGCGAAAATACTGGTAGGATTTGTAAATAGATTTACTATTGAGAAAAGAATTTTCCACACTCTCGGAAGAACGGACCTCTGTTCCCTGAGACAGTGAGGGCAATAGTGTGTGGTCCATCAAATTGTGGGAAAACCAATCTCGTGCTGTCCCTGCTGGAACACCCAAATGGACTTAGATTTGTAAATGTATACATGTTTTCCAAGTCGTTGTACCAGCCAAAGTATCAATTACTAGGGAAAATATTAGAATCCATTAAAGAAATTCAGTATTTGACATTTAGTGAAATCAAAGTATACCTCCTCCAAGTGAAGCTCTACCTAATTCTATGTTTGTGTTTGACGATGTTTCGTGTGAGAAGCAGAATAATATACGAGATTACTTTTTGCATGGGCAGGCACAGATCAGTGGATTCTTTTTACTTGTGTCAGACATATAGCCGTATACCGAAACAGTTGGTTAGAGACAATGCTAACTTGATCGTGCTCTTTAAACAGGACGATATGAATCTAAACACATTTAAAACGATCACGTCAACACCGATATGACGTTCAAGGAGTTTAAGAACCTATGTGGGTACTGCTGGAATGAGCGTAAACACGGATTTTTGGTTATTGACAAAGACTGCGACATGTATAATGGAAAATACCGCAACGGATTTGATTCATTTTTGAATAAATAGCTGCGCACACTGTCTTCTGACATCATTACAACCATGGACAAGTTTGGGAGAACTTCAACGACACAGAACCAAAGGGTTTTGGTGTTCCCACCGCAGAACATACTTCTTACGAATGATGGTAATTTGGATTGCCAGGGTAAAGTACTCAAACGTGTATCCAATCCCATCAAAGAAGACGATGCTGCAAATAAGCGATTCGTCCTTTCCATACACTGGGATGCCATTGATAAATCCTTGCGTATGGTAGTCGAAATGGAGAATAAACTTTCATACTAGGATGATAAATTTCGCTTAAACCAGGATTTATTTTCCTTACTGAATGAATTAAAATCAGTAAGTGCAACCATCGTGGTACCTATTACCCCCACAGGTGAAGTTACCGATGAGGCTTATGTATTAGAAGGAGGGTACAATTATTATCAAATTCCAACTGATGGAACAATCGTTTCAATGACTGTATCAAAAGGCATACTCGCTAAACTTAACTCACTTGAATATAATAAAGATATTCCATTCAATATAAAACAACACGATAAACTTAGTTTCCATATTAAAACGTCCGACTCCCATGTATTAGCCGAACTCAGAAAGACGCACCCTGTCAATCTCAATGTGAATGTATTTTTCAAATATGAAATACTACAGTAAACACACAAAAGCTTCATTCGGTGCGTAAACATGGATACAACAACAACAACCAAACGTGGTATCATAAAGGCCCGCAATGCAATTCGACGCAAGTTAATTGAGCTGAAGACGGGCCAGATTGACTCTGAGACATTCTTCAAGGATTCATTAATACCAATGACAGATACTATGGAAAGAGTTTTCTTACCTCAGCGACATATACCGCAGCTGTCTCCTCTCTTGATCAAAGATTTCTTGAAGTCACTAATTCGAAGTGAGCGAGATTACGATTCAGTGTTTGGTGTCCAAAAGAAAAATGCTTCACTAATGATTGGGAACTCACCTGTAACTATTGATCAAAATGTTATTTTAATCGATGGTAGTGAATATGAAAGAACTAGATGGCTAATGGAATTGTTATTTTTGAAAAACCCAAAACAGTATACTGCCAAGGACTTGAAAAGCTATTCTGAAATATTAAACAATACGAGCACTCACAGAGTAAATTTTAGTCCATCAGGCAAAGTTTTGAAGTCACCTGGAAATATTAAGTATAAAACCATAATCTCTAAAATTGTAAACCAGTCTGGTTCTGGACTTCTTCCTATGAAGGAATATGTGTACTGGGACGATCCCAATGAACTCGTTGAAAGATTGAAGTTACTTACCTCATCGACATCTGCAGGACATACAGCACACTCCAACGAAATTTTATCAGTAGTTGAAGAACTTCGTGAAAGAATCATATTGTAACATGGATCAAGTTGTGGCAGAACTCCACAGACCAGCAAGAAGAAATTTCCCAAGACGTCACGTAGTCATCAAAGGACTCGATGATCTGTGGCAAGATGATATAGTGGAAATGATCCCATACTCTCGTAAAAATAGTGGCTACAAGTGTATACTGATGGTAATTGATACTTATTCAAAGTTTGCATGGGCTCTACCTCTCAAGAACAAGACAGCTAGTGTGGCTGCTGATGCTATGAAGAGAATCCTAAGTGGAGGTCGTGTTCCTAAAAACTTACAGACTGACATCGGAAAAGAGTTTTACAATTCAAAGTTCAAGAAACTCGTGACTAGATAAGGTATTAATCACTATTCAACATACACCCATCTTAAAGCATCAATAATTGAACGGCTAAACAGAACTATTAAGAATACAACGTGGCAAGAATTCAGCAGACGTGGTTCACATCGGTGGATTGAACTTCTTCCTCAGTTAATGTCAAATTATAACAACAAGTGGCACAGCACCATCAAAATGAAACCCTTTGATGTAAAGGACAACTCTCTACTTTCAACAATGTACTTCCGTGTTAAGACTACCACACCAACAACATTCAAAGTTGGTGACCATGTCAGGATCAGTAGGTTTAAAGGAAAGTTTGAGAAAGGTTATCTACCAAACTGATCAACCGAAGTGTTTACCATTAGAAAAGCGAAATTATCAAACCCTGTAACTTACTTACTTAAGGATTATCAGGGTAAAGATATTGCAGGAGCATTTTACCAGCAAGAATTACAATTAACAAAACATCCAAGCACATTTATTGTTGAACGAGTGATAAGGAAAAGGAAGAATACGACATTAGTGAAGTGGTTAGGTTTCGATAAATCACATAACACATGGATAAATGTAAAAGATTTATTTAAATTATAAAGTGTCTTTTGATCAATAAAAAATTGTAAAACATATGTTTGGCTTTATTTAACACATTCATAAAGATATAATAGCATTTTTTCATATTTATAAATCAGTGCATTCCTTATAAATTTGATTGACACTGATATTTGTTACCTAATACTAAGTTACAGTGCACTGGCAAACCCCCAACAACTATTTTATGATTGACAAATGACCAAAAAACTTACACTGACACAAATAAAGACTGTCACATATAGCCAAAACTTAGGCAGGTACAACTATTTACAACTAGCAGTTACCCGCGACTTCGTCCGCGTTGAAGAGTGTTGTAATATAAGATTTTCTTGAGAGGTTTGGTTGCTCAGTGGTTAGGGCGTCCAACTGGAGATGGAAAAGTCTCCAGCTTGAATCCCAGTCTCGGAGAGGATTTTCAAAAGTCCTTAGCTCGACCTTCACATCTGGCATAGGTTGTGTGACGTGAATTACGCCATAATGCTCACTTGGTTCTGATTCCGTGTTGAACTGTGGGTCCTCTATGTCCGGTAGGATTACTGGGTTACGTTAAGAGGCTACGAAATGGACTGATTGCGGAGACGCAAAGAAGCCTTGTCACCAGGTCAATACGACCATACAATTTATTTTAGAGCTATTTTTATTAGTAATAGTAGTAATAAATGTTGCAATAAAATAACAAAAATCTATTTATGTTCCACACTTCATTGAATTTTTAAAACAGTAAAAATATTCTGTTTGTAAGGAGTATTTTCAGTTTAATATATCTGTATATACAATATTGAGGATTTGTCTCCTAGGTTTTGCCTATTTTCATAGCCCTAGTTTTCTTACATTTCTTTGAAAGATTTGAATTTCGTTTACCCAGCATCTCTTAAATTACTTATTTCATCTCGCGAATAAAAATTAATATAGTTTTAATTAATGGAAGCTCAAAACGTCAAAATCAACAACAAAAAATACTAACATCCAAACAGCAAATAAATACTTAAGTGGCCCAAGGACGTTCATTTCCGTTAGTAAAATTGCGATTTTAAAAATGAATATTTTGATTTGCATTGGATATCTGAAAAAAAATCTTTAAAAAAAAAGAGAACTTAATTTGCTCTTTGAATATTGATTTTTTTTAGGATATATTGGTTCCATCAACAGAAATTTACATATAATAGTAGTAAGTATAATAGTAATTGATTCTTTTATCCATAATGATCAGTGGTATTGTGGTAATGGTTTCTCTATCTGTGGAAACAACTGAATTGCCTGTAGACCAGTTTACTATAGTTCATTCGTTTCGAACATTAATTCTGCGCTAAAATATAAATTTCAATGTTAAAGTAGTAATAGATTGTTTCCTCATAATTGGTTTCTCACTCTACAAACAGAATTGAATGACAACCGGCGTATTACCACTCCGCTTGTCCGCCACTCCATTATCTGAATAAAACATTGATAAATTTCAAAAATTTACTTCGGGCAACGGCGCATGGTTCTGCTAAATCGTCCAAGCTTACTATAGATCTTTTGATACAATATCGGTACAAAGCGATACATGATGTCACTAAAACGGTGCTCATGAAAGAAGCTTAAATAACTAATAATGTTTCAGTTCTCATTTTGGCCCAGGCTGCGTTTTAAAATTACCGCTTGAAAATCAAAGCTTCTATCACTCGCACATTAATACATTCACTATATTGTGTGTTAGTGACGTCATGAATAGCGAAATAAAATTGACTTATTATTAACACAGTAAATTAAATATAGAATACATCTAAAACTACATTCAGGCGCATGAACTATGTCGTCAGCTTCAAGACAGTTATTGAGGTAACATAATTAAAAAATTATATAAAAATGCTTTTAACTTACAGGGTACAACGGAAAGTCCACAATTCTCTACGGTCGTTAATATTGCTGGTCAAATTTACATCGCGATAAAGTGACTTTTATTGCTCGTGATTTAGTAAGGTGTATAATGAAATTAATTGTGATAGTAAATTATGATATACTAATTAGGAATTTTGATATAGAAAATTCTGTTACTACTCGAAATGTAGTTCCAGAGCATTTAATGTGCTGAGATGTGTTCGTATCGTTTGATTTTTAGCGGCAATATTAGCAGAAATAGTGGTTTAGTTGAATTGCTGCCTGGACCAGAATGTTTTTGTTACAGGAGAAAGCAGAAGGAATTTAGTTATTATTAGTAATAAGTAAGCAGCTTTAATATGCTCCGTGCAAATGAGGTGTATTATGTTGTAAACGAGTTCCAGTGTTACTTCATGAAACAATACGTTTATACGTTAGCCCATTGAATACGTTGTTTTAAGTGTAGAATTCGATAGATATTTGCAGAATATTGAACAGTAAGTAAAAAGCAGTACTATTTGTACAAAAATTCTGAACGAAAAATAAAAAGGGTTAGTTAAGTTTTAAATTTCGGCAAAAGTAATTTGTAATGCAGAGACTATATAGTAACAAAAAAGAAACAGGAAATAAATTAAACCGAGATAGAATGGAATCCGTAACATTTTTATAAATACGACCTTTCGGTCACCAGTATTTTGCACTTTTAGTAAATCAGCTTTAGTGCTGGTATACTCATAGCATTTTACGTTTTTTTTTGTTTTTTTTTTCCTAAGCTCTGATTTTTCACATTTTGTATGACGAATATATTAAGATCGAAATTATGGTGTAATATTTGATATGTCATACTATTTTATGTACGCAAATGAAAACATCTCCTTGTGAAATTGACAACAGAACCTACATTTTTTAAAAAAAATTTAAGATTAAGTACAGATTTGTATCATGGAGTGTAAGTTTTAAATAAACAGTAGTGCACGTTTTCGTGTTTCAAGAACGACTGACTTTATTTAATAACAGAGATCATAGAAGCACAAGCATAGCATAGATAATATTGTAGATGTACATTGTACATGGAACACAGATTATATTTAACAAATGTTGCTGCTAGTATAACTTAACATATTTTGATATATGACCAATACCCCCAATATATCAAAATAAACTAACAACTTTACTTTTCTTGTATTCCCAATAGTTTTAAAAGTTTACAATGCCTTACATGACATAAAGACTTTGTGAGTATGTCTGCAGGCATACTTGCTGTTTCTAAGTATTCTACTTTAACAATATTCTTATCAATACATTCTCGACCAAAATGATATTTTATGTCAATATGTTTTGATCTATTGTGAAAGACAGGATTATACAATAACTTATGAGCAGTCTGATTGTCATTAAAGATTACAATACACTGTGAATCACCAGTTATTTCCTTATTTAAATTTCTCAGATAAATGGCCTCCCTACAACATTCTGATATTCCTACATATTCAGCCTCAGTGCTTGATAATGTAATATTGTTTTGCTTTTTACTCCCCCAAGATATCACACCACCTGAGAGACTAAAACAGAATCCTGTGTAGGACTTCCTATCTAATATGTCATTAGCCCAGTCTGCATCTACATGACCAACTATCTCTTTGTTAACATCTGTCCCACAATATTTAATACAATAGTTTTTGGTTCCTTTGAGATATCTTAATATACGCTTAGCATGAGTCCAGTGCTCTTTATTATAACAATTATTAAATTGACTCAAGTACCCAACTGCGAATGAAATATCTGGACGGGTAAGTATTGCTAGATACATTAGACAGCCAATTAATTGTTGATAAGGCAATTTTTTTATCACAATTCTCATCTTTAGCTAATTTCAATCCAGGTTCCATCGGCGTGTCAACAGACTTACAATTAACTAAATTAAATTTTAGTAACAACTGATCAATATAATTACTTTGATCCAAAGTTAAAATTCCTTTCTGTTTATCATAACAGACAGACATACCAAGACACTGCTTGATTTGCCCCAGATCCTTAATTTTAAATTGAGATCCTAATGCAGATTTTAGCTTATTTGTTTCAGTACAATTGTTTGAAAAAACAAAAAAATCATCAACATACAATGCAATTATGGTTATACTTTTACCATTATTCTTAATATATAAACAAGGTTCATATTTGGACTTTGAATATCCAATATTAATTAAACAAGTATTTACCTTATCATACCACATTCTTGATGACTGTTTTAGCCCATAAATGGCTTTCCTTAGTTTTAGAACTTTACCAGGATTTGAACAGTTAAATCCTTCAGGAATTTGCATGTAAATATTCTCGTTAAGATCGCCATTCAAGAATGCAGTAACTACATCTATATGCATAGTATCAAATCCAAGCTTCACAGACAAAGCAAATAGTAATCGTAAAGTACTATGTCTTACCACAGGCGAAAATGTTTCGTTATAGTCTATGCCAGGTTGTTGAGTAAAACCTTTAGCTACTAACCTTGCTCGAAAACGCACTTTATTGTCGCACTCAATCTTTTTCTTAAGCACCCACTTACACTGCACTATAGTAGAGTTACATGGAGGCTCTACTATCTCCCAAGCATCATTTTCTTCAAAGTTTTTTAACTCCTCCTGTATCGCCTGTAACCACTGATTTTTCTCAGGTCCTTCCAATGCCTGTTTAAATGTAAGTTCAGTCACATTGTCCAAATTACTCTCTGTATAACAAATACCACCAAAACCATATCTGTCTGGTGCACGTCTTGCTCTGACAGGCCTATGTGGTTCATCACCTGTACCCTGAGCATCCAAACATTCTTCATAGTCTGTTGGAACATAATCAGAATCTGATGAAGCTTTCAGTGACTCTTCAGTTAATGTCAAGTCTGTGATGTCTCCCACTGAATCTTGTAATGTCTTATTTTCTGTCATGTTCTCTTCAGTTATACATTCCTTTTCACTATCTGCAGATGTAATGTCAACCATTTCTGATGGCTTTTCCATAATGATCACATCTCTGCTTGTAAATATTTGTCTTTTTATTGGATCATATACTCTGTATCCTTTGATATTATCAGGAAATCCAAGAAGTATACACTCAACTGACTTTTTATCCCACTTAGATCTTTTTTCTTTATTGATATGAACCATAACAGGAGATCCAAAAATTCTCAAATTACTTAAATCTGGCTTAATTCCCATCCATAGCTCATATGGTGTTTTACCATCCAGAACTAACGATACAGTACGATTATGTAAGTATACAGCTGTGTTACATGCCTCAGCCCAAAACTTCTTACTTAAGTCAGCATCATACAGCATACATTTTGCCTTCTCAATAATCGTCCTATTCATTCGCTCACATAACCCATTTTGTTGCGGTGTATATGGATTTGTCGTCTGGTGTATTATTCCAAACTCCTTTAAGTAATTATCAAAATCTGAATTGCAGAATTCTCTCCCATTATCACTTCTGAAGACTTTCACTTTTCTATTAATTTGATTTTCAGCTAATGCCTTAAATTCTTTAAAGTATTTTAATGATTCATTTTTATTTTTCAAAAAATAGATAAATGTCATCCGACTGAAGTCATCTACAAATAATAGAAAGTAGGATGAACCTCCTAGTGATTGCTGCTCCATCGGTCCACACAGATCACTGTGAACGATTTGTAACAATTCAGTACCTCTTGTACCACTACTTGCAAAAGGTAGCCGACATTGCTTTCCTTCACAACAAGTCTTACAAGATGATTTGTTTACATTGACTTTATCATCAAACTTCATTCCTTCTACTGCCTTCTTAGTTTTCATTAAGCAATCACTGTTCACGTGACCTAGTCTGCGATGCCAAGTGAGACCTGTAGCTGTCACAGCTGCAACCATCCTTTCTTGCAGGTTTAATTTATAAACACCATTCGTCAAAGAAGCAGTAGCAACTAATTATCCACATTTATTGTAGATGTCACAACCATTTTCTGTGAAAATCACTTTGTTGCCTTTCTGAATTAACTTGCTAACTGAGATGAGATTTGTTGTTAAGTTTGGAACACAAAACACATCTTCGATGTTTATATCGATTGCACTGCCTTTAACTGAGGTAACTATCTTCACATCGCCAACACACGTAATTGAAACAGTTTCCTGATTTGCTACCATTATTTCTTGTTGCACTTCACGATATTTACTGGTGATCCAGTCCTGATTAGCCGTTAGATGAACACTAGCACCAGAATCAATATACCAGTCTCTTTTATTGAAACTTCCACTCAAAAACACTGCTGAGAATGCATTTGTTTTCATGTTGTTTGGGCATTGCGTTCTGTAGTGACCAAGCTGTTTGCACTTATAGCATTGGACATTTACAGTCTTTATGTTGGTACTACTTGACTTATTTGAACTGACATCTTTGTTGCCATATAATTGTTTCCTTTTATGTTGGCTATTCTTCGACACAACGAATGCACCCTCATCATTATGACTACTTTCTTTTCCGGTCTCCATGTCTAAAAGTTTGCTTTTAATAGCGTCCGATGTCACTTGAATCCCTGAGTGCTCGATGGCCATAATCATTGGCTCATATTTTTCAGGTAGTCCAGCTAGCAACAACGAACCAATCCATTCATCATTTATCGCAAATCCTGTTCCATTTAGCTTTTGACCCGTCTCAATTATCTGCGTAACATACGAGGTCATTGAACTGCTACTCTCCAATCGAATGGATATCAAATGCCGTAAAAGACTTATCCTTCTTGTAAAACCGGAATCGTCAAAGAGCGATTTGAGTTTTTCCCATAGCTCTTTTGTAGTCTTGACAGTTTTTATGTGGACATATAGTGATGAGTCTATTGTAAGAATCAATTTCGCCTTTGTCTTGGCGTCATCAACAGCCGAAACTGTAATTTCAGCACCACTTTCGTTTCTTTCGGGCTTGATACATTTCATCATGCCTTCAAGTATTAAAAAGTTCTCTGCGGCGAACACCCACTCGTCGTAGTTCTCTCTACCACGTAACTTAGGCACATTTACAATATAGTTCGTTGTCGCCATTTTTGTGAATTTAAACCAGCGGCAACCAAACACAAGAACAGTTCATGCATTACCACACAATATCTAAGCTAGCTACTGATTACTTCTCTTACTGCGAATAAAATAACTTATTTAAACTTTCGCGAGATAATCTGCTAAGCCTATCAGGCGCTCTGAGCCCATAACCTGTAAGTTTTAAATAAACAGTAGTGCACGTTTTCGTGTTTCAAGAACGACTGACTTTATTTAATAACAGAGATCATAGAAGCACAAGCATAGCATAGATAATATTGTAGATGTACATTGTACATGGAACACAGATTATATTTAACAAATGTTGCTGCTAGTATAACTTAACATATTTTGATATATGACCAATATGGAGCAACCTCCATGATTTGTATTTCCTGCTTCCAAACTATTATTTGTCAAGTGCGTCGGTTTTATGGCTATTAAACTAAACACAAACTTGCATATGTAAGAAGATTCTTGCTTTTATTTCTGAAAAGTAGTGTTTGCGATTTATGTAAAAAGCAAAGAGTAAACGTGGCACGGCTATCTACGAAGTAGGAAACTCTTTGTTGTTTGTGAATTGCTATTAATGGCAATTTCTAAAAGAACTATGCGTTTTTGCGGGATAAAATCTATCCTATGTCAGTTCGCGCGCAATTAACTGACTTCATGCCAAATTTCATTTAAATATGTTGATTTATTAAGGCGTTATTGATTCCAGAAGTACATCCAAACACACATACGAACTTTCTCGTTTTCTCATATATAGATATATATATAGATTAATGACTGTCATAGATGACCAAAAACTTTTACTGTCACATATATTTACAAGTAAAAACTTATGCTAGTACAAATATTTACAATTAATGATATTCCCAGATGACAAAAACTTACGCTGCCACAAATATTTACAAGTAAAGACTGTCAGAATTATTTACAGCCCACCCTCTAGTGCACTGTAAAATATACACGGGATAAACACTATATTTATTCTTCATTCACACTTATTTTACAAATTCATTCACTCTCCGGTACAGAATTGTGCCCCCAAGGTAGGGTCCCAATCCCGTCGGGGTAAATATAGCGTTTATCATCCAATCTAGACAGACCCAGCTTGGATACTTCAACAGTTGTTACTCTATGGAGATTTGATGCAAATCGGAGTTGTTTGTGGTGCTTCTCTGGGGTGCCATATAAGCAGTCAATGTAATCTTGTATTGTCAGTTTTTTGGTAACTGTACGCCGCAGACCCTTGGCCCGTCTTGAGGTCTGGTTCGATTCTAGTCGGAATGAATACATTTTCGACCTTAGACCCTCAAGCTCCACAATCAGGGAACCATTCGCCTCATCTTTCATAACTCCAACAACCTTTTCGTTATAGGGTTCTATATTGAAACGATTGTTGGGTTTATATCCAGACGTATCGAATTCCTCCCTGTTGCGTTTCATTACTTCACATGGATCACAGCCATTCACCAAATAGGTGAAACTGTCTGTGTTCATATAAAGTAATTTCGGGCGTATACACTGCGGAATGGCGAATTCATAGTGAAATCGATACATCCGCAGTTTAGACAGATCGAGAATGCACATCCTGACGTAGACTGGCTTGTTGAAAAGTATCTTCACTTTCGACATCTCCAGAGCCACAAAGTATTTCTCGAAAATAGTCATTCGTTTAAAGTGTGGTGAAGCCACGTGCTTGCGGGCACCGCGAGGACCCGCCCAACCTGTACACAATTTCACGTCGCGGTGTTTTCTAAGGTTCTCCATTGTTTTGCCGAAAATTGAATTATTCATTAATTTGAAAAAGTCTCTCTCAAATTCTGATTTTGCTGAGTGACGAGAGCGCGTGTTGAGAGAGAGATATTCTTTCAACCATGGTGACTGGTTGAAAGATATTACCCGATGAACTTCATCCCCAAGCCTACACATTGCTGGAGGACTCGGTAATGGAGAACATACCGAACCTTATCCTCCAACGTAGTCATCAGCTTAGGGTAAGTATATCCAGGGGCTGCTTTGTGGTCTGGACATGTCGGTAGCACTACTAGAAAATCATGTATATCCTGGGGAATCGTCAAGTCTACCTCTAAAACGAAACCCCTAGGTGAGTCGGCTGCTACACTCATGATTTCTATGCCTGCAATCTGCTCGGCCGATAACCATTGAAACCCTCCAGAGGGTAGATACTCTGACATGGCCCAGCCGTACAAATTATTTACATCAATATACATGATGAAATTTTCAGGTGAGTTGTGGTTGTTCTCCGCCATGTACCGGGTATTTGCCTTGGCATACCTATGGACGCACTGGCAAATACCACCACGAGTTTCACGTTCGAAAAAGAGAAGCATGTCAACATCTGTCAGAAGATCCAGCTCGACACGCGTTCTCTTTAACTTAGCCTGCCACGAAAGGCCTGGAGCTGTGTAATAGTAGGCGGGGTCCAGGGTGTACATCTCCAAACATACACTCCTAAATTTTTCAAACAGATCTGCAAGTAGCAGTACATCTGTCTCCATGTACAGACTTGCATATTCAACCAAGTTTTTGATCTGGAAAATCCGCCACACTTGTGTCACATGCTCGTAATCTTCTTCAGAAATTTCTGACTCCGACAACGAACTATAAAATTTTGACTTTGGGTGGAGCGTGGCCTATTTGAGCTTGTCCATTGATTCCATATATTCGTAAGGGAAGACTCCTTTTCGCTTAAGTAGTTGGAACTTCTCAGGGTCCGTAAAATACGCACTGGTAATGTACATGAAACGGTCCTCAAGGGTTCCAACCAGTTTATCTAACGAGGACTGCATGAAATGGTACGAGTCCAGGAACTGCAATTTAATTGATGTAACATTAATCTTTTTCGAAAACGAAATGTAACGTTCAGTGTTGATGGGTAGGACATCCATCCCATCATAATCGAGGTGTGCTAAAGCCTTAACAATAAAGTGCGTATCATACCCAGACAAATTATGGAAAAAGATTGGTATGCACCGTTGATTTTTGTACTGTAAATTACATTTATTGTGTGCAGCCCCTCTGAATGCACCTGTGATGTGACAATGATCGAGAACCTTAACGGCCTCCGGTGCAAATCCATCACCACAGATGTGGCATACCATAGCACTGGTAAATCGTGCGTCCTCATCAGCTGACATTACAAGAGGTATGATCGCCTTGCAAATTCCATCAACGTCATGGGCCAGTTTCACGAGTTGTTCCACTAGCCTCGTCTCAGGGTTTTCTCCCAAGAATGAGTCGAATCTGTTCAGCTGAGGCTCGTATGCGCAAACGAGCTGGTATGCCGCGGCAAAAGGGATGTGTTCCTGGACTCCTGTGGAGTAAGAGGCATTAGGGTCCGGTCTGCACGTATCAATGGGTTTCAACAAGCATTCAAAATCCGCGTAAACGACGAATGGTGCACGCTGTTGGTACACAAAATCCTTAAATTTTAAGGTTTTGTCTTCGTCGCCGGGTAGGTCCACTCTTACAGCGCCTACCCTTGTGCAAATCAGTCTCATGGCGTTCCAAGAGATCTCCGTGCCCGAAATGCAGCAGGCACCTATCACTTATTTGTGTTGCATATGAGTGTTTAGTTATTGATGACCTGACTATTGACAAGTTCTTGATCCAGCAGTGGTGAAACTTATCTTCACCCTCTGTAATCAACAACACGTTGATATGGAAATCGCGTTTGACTGCAGCATGCTGAAAGGGACCTACAACTCTATGTTTTCCATTTTCTGGTTCCAGGCCGTAGACATTGATCGAATATTCAGGATTTTGCCTCTCAAATTTAGAAATGCCTGACAATTTTACATGGAAGAGTATGGCTGCAAAATCTAAGTTGTACTTGGAACGTACTTTAATATAATGATTGATTCTAAACGCGTTGTTCATGAAATGCCAGGATCGTCCAAAGAAAACAACGATCATCATAGTTTTGAAAATTGACAATTACTTTCTTTGCTTGGATATCGGATGACAGAGCTATAAATGAAGAACCGCGATACAGCTGGTCGAATTTAGCTACATTGATATCGATGGCATTAATTTTATCGAGGGTTTTACCACTATCCCGATCCTGGAATTCACTATATCTCTTCAAAATATCTTGACGCACATAGACATCATACCATTCTTCCATGTGAGTGCTTAATGTAAGTTCTCGCATCTTTGGCATAAAACAAATACAACTGATTTTAGTGACATTGTTCTTCTGAATTTGGGAAAGACAATCCAACCCCACCTGGCATTTTATAGCAGGTGATGAAGGATTGTTAATGATCGTGGAAATCTGGTCTTTAAAAATTTTGAAGCATGCTCTAATATAATTTTCTGGATCTTTGAAATTTTCAGAATTTATAATTGATACATGGAATAACCTATTCCCGAAAGCACTTGTCCTGATAGTTGGATTCAAGCGCGTAGCATCTGGCCTACCTTTTTCTCCACCCGCGTTAACGCCGGACCTGGTTGCTTATGTGTTGGGCAGCCACTGAGACGATGGTTCGTCTGTCGCTCAGAGTGCTTCTACTGGCGACAGAGTGGCTAGTAGATCGTCATCAATTGGATCTGCCCACGCACTGGTGCTGGGATGGGTTATGTCCACTGCTGGAATACCCTTCGCACTGGTGCTGGGTTGGTTTATGTCCACTGTTGGAATACTCCACAGTGCTTCCATGTCTGGCGGTGACATATAAACATCTGCAAATAGACACAAAAAATAGATTCATAGTTACAAGTATGAAAAATAAGCAATCAATAAAATGAATAAATTTTAATCCTTTTTGATGGACTGTCATTATGGGTTGCCATCCATTTGTGTGTAGGTTGCACATCATCACTGGTAAGGCCAACAGCATTCACATCATCAGAGGCATTTACATCATCAGAGGCATCTGCAACAAAATAAATAATGTGAGTCACATATGTGTTTAGTATTTACATGAAAAATAATTTAAGTATTAACCACTTGCCAGTAATAAAATAATCCATCAATTCCTGAGTGGGAATCTCAGGCAATACACACCCATTCACATCTACAACAAAATAAATAATGTCAGTCACATATGCGTTAAGTTTTTACATGAAAAATTATTTAAGGTATTAAACACTTACCAGTAGTAAAACACTCCATCAATTCCTGAGTGGAGCTCTCAGGAAAGGCACATCCACTCATATCTACAACAGAATGAATAACGTAAGTCACATATGCACTAAGTATTCACATAAAAAATTATTTAAAGTATTAGTTACTTACTGGTAAGGCTAACAGCATTATTATTCCCCATATTCACATCATCAGAGGCATCTGAAACAAAATAAATAATGTCAGTCACATATGCGTTAAATATTCACATGAAAAATAATTAATGCACATCGTCATCTGAAACAAAATTAATAAAAAAGCAATCTGTAGCATAAAATTATGTTAATCACTTACCACCTTCAAGATTGTATCGCACCTCATGGTCGGTCATGGTCATGGTCATGGTCGATCGTGTGTCAACAATAGAAAAAAACTAATTAGTAATATCAAAACAAGTAAATTTATCAGCAAAAAAAAAAAAAAACCTACCAGTAAGAAATCCAACACTGATTTGTTGCGAGATGTCGATTAGACCTGTAAAATAAAATTAAAATCAAACTTACTTATTTATAATAAATATTATAATAACAATTAATAACAGAAAATTAACTTATCGTTTGTCAAATATTGATTGATGTCTTCAGCAGTCAGTCATCATTATCGTTGGGAACTATCTCCAGTTTCCCGGGTGTGGTTTACGAGCCTTGGTTGTTATAGACGATTGTTTTCCACCTTTTCCTGTCCAGAAAGGTTTCTCTGTCTAGACTTGACCGCATAAAGAATGATGAAATTAGATCAAACCTAGAGCTAAGGGAATCCATGGAAGAGAGACTTAGGTAATCAAGACTTCGGTGGTTTGGGCATGTGAAGAGAATGACTAGTAAAAGACTGCCAAAAACTTATTTGGAAAAAAGGATAGTGGGCAAAAGACCAGTGGGAAGACCAAGAAGAAGATGGACAGACCAACTGAAGGAGGACATAGAGAGAAGAGGCTAGAATTGGGAATACATCAGCAGTCAGTACTGGAAAAAAACCTGAAGCACGATCCATGTTGTTTACTCCACAAGATACTGATGAGCAATGAGGATGAAAAGAAGGTTGGCACAGAATTTACACTCTATCACGTACAGTAAATTCTCTTGTGGAAAGTAGTCGAGGTCATCCACACTAGGAATAGCGTCTAATGGAACCGTTGTTCGCCCCGCGGCGGTGCTGAGTGTGTGCTGCCTTCACGACGGGAATAACTCTCACCGCCGTGCGGACAGCCGAGCGTCGGTTAGCGGTACATGCCGAAATAGCTATATGCCCCGCAGGGATGCGTCAGAATTGAGGACAGTTGCGCCAGCCATGCGATCGACACTGGCTACACCAGCTGGTGCTGACACGTGGCGGCGGGTTGGTGAACTAAACACGCCATTCTCGCCGTCGTCTTCCTCCTCCCTGCCCTGTGACGTCACATAACGGGATATGGGCCAGGAAACAGGTCTTAACAATACTTGTATAGATAGAGCCTTTGTGATGATCATATGGATATATTATAGACTATTATGTAGTATGCAAGTATATTAATATGTATACTCCTTGAAATTGAGTTACATTCGTGTTCCTTTTGTTTTGAGATGTTGTTGGTTGCCAGGAGCGAAATGTTTAAAGCCTATATGATAGAGGCGTTATATTAAGTTCGCAAGTTGAATATGTGAATTGAGAAATATTAATATGAGAAGTCCAATTTAAAGAGTAACGGTTGTATTTTCAACTGGTGTTGGTGGAAGTTGTTTAACCATTAACTGAATAAATAAAAGTTGTACCAGAACAATTAATGGCTTATGCATCGGTTCATAGGTAGATGCTAGCTATATAAAAATATAAGATAAAGGTTAAAAGTGGAAACTACATACATAAGTAAGCAAGAATAAATCACCACACCTTTCAAATGGTTAAGTCAGTTACTACTAGCTACCAATGCCTGATCTCCCCAGTACATCACTTGTTGAGTTTAAAGATGATGATTTATGCTTCTAGCTACTTCCATCACTGCTACGGTCGCCGGCCAACTGCCGTCCCCGGACATGCCCCGGCCGACTCCTTCTCAACCTAAAACAAGAGCCTCGAGACCCAACTTGGCTTGGCTGCTCCCTCGAACGAACGAATGAACAACCGAGGTTTGCGACTCCACGGTTTTACCTGTGACGTCATTGGGCGCTTTTGGCAGCTTTTGCCGCCCCTCCACCCTGCTTCTGCAGTTTGCCATGGTTTTATTTAGCGGTGGATGGAGACTTTCGTCCTGCCGTACAGGCGACTGGGGAGGTCGCGAAAGAGGCATTGTTTCACGGCTTTTATTTTCTTAGAACTGCTGGGTTGTTAATTTGGCCACCAACTCTGACAGTACTGCCAGGATTCTGGTAAAGCCTTGAAGAACAGCGTCCTGGCCACCGACGTCGTCACCGGAGTGGCGCGGGCCATCTGCGGCGTGTGGGAGGTACTCACGCTCAGCGTCCGAGCGCCGACTGGCGACGCTGTGCTGTTCTGTGGTAGGGGTAACTTGGTGTGTGCGCACCGCTCGGCTGGCAAAAACCTACCAATCACGTCATCTAGTTAGCTTGCGCTAATAAGTCATCTGCAGCGCCAGGTCGAAACCTTCTACTGCTGTCTGTGTCTGATTTTTTGGACTTGCCTTTATGTTAAGTCATGAGGTTGAACAGGAGTAAGTCGAATTTGTAGACGCTCGTGGAATGAGGATGGTGATAAGCTGGGTGAGCAGCGTCACCACCGCCGTCAGTTGGTCACTGGGTCCGGTACAGCAGGCATGGTAGGTTCCCGCTGGTCAACCTTCACGTTGGCCGAGCCTTTTTTTTTTTGTGTCGCTGCCTCAACGGCGTGTTTGTGAAAAGTCCCGCTACCAAGGTAGCTCTACTTTACGTGTCTCTCTGCATAGGATGAGTGTGTTTTTGGACTCTTTTTATTGCTCCTTGAGGGGAAAACATGGCTATGGTACGTCAAAGACGACCTTATCTGAAAAACCCCTACAGTTTTCTTATATTCATATCAGTTTTATTCTGCCTGATATATAATGCTTAATGACACTTTATAGGCGTGCCATTGCCTTGGCATTGTTGTGCCAAGGGTATTGAGCCTTTCGTCTGTTTCTCTGAATTGCTCTATTCGATCATAGAATTTTTAAGTTTGTTTAAATATTTCTGTGTGAATGGGGCTTACGTCTGCTAGTTCGTGTAGGGCGTCGAGCGTCGGTTGGCGTGTATCTTGAGGCCCTTAGTATTACTCTCAGGCATCTGTTCTGCAATATCTGGAGTTGGTCTAAGTTAGTTTTGGATGCTGTTCCCCATACTTGGCATCCATAGAGTAAGTAGGGGAGGATAATTGACTTGTAAATTCGGAGTTTGGTTGCTGTGGCTAGGTCCAAGCTGTGGAGTATTGGGATCAGGTTTGCTAATATTGCGGTGCCCTGTTTCCGTCTGTCTAAAATATGTTTGCGGAACAGAAGCTTTTTGTCTAATATAACCCCTACATATTTTGTATCTTTCGACCATTCGATGTCTTGGCCCATGATCTTTAGTTTGCGGTCAATTATTGGTCGTTCCCGTGTGAAATATATGGCTGCACATTTGTTCGGGTTAATTTTAACCTTGTTGATGTGGCACCATTTTTCTAATTGGTCGAGGCCCTGCTGTAGGTGGCTGATGTTGAGGTCATGCCTCCTGCTAATCGTGTATATGGTGTTATCGTCAGCAAATTGCGCCAAATCAACGTAGGGTGGTGTTGTAATGTCATTGACGTTGATCTTGAATACAATTGGCACTAAGGGTGATCCTTGGGGTATGCCGGCTGGTATGGGGTGTGTTGATGATTTTTGGCCTTCAATTGAGACATAGAACCGTCTGTTCTCCAGGTAGATTCCGATCAACTGAACGTAACAGTGTCGAACAAACGTCTGTGTTCATAGTTTTGTGAAAAGATTGGCGTGCCAAACCTTTCGTACGCTTTCTCTATGCCCAAGAACACAGCCGCCGTCGATTTTTTTAGATTGAATCCCCGGGAGACGTCTTCAGTAAATCGGAGGAGTTGGCTTGTGCTGCCTACTCTGCTTTGGAAGCCGAACTGTTCCTTGCGGATGGTTTTTTCCGCTTCTAGGGTACAGTTTATTCGTTTGAGCACTACTCGCTCCAGCACTTTTGAAGCGGAGAGTAGTAGACTTATTGGTCTACAGTGTGATTGCTCTCGCTGGGTTTTCCCGCGCTTCGGGATGGCCGTGACCTTCGCGACTTTCCATGCTTCCGGGAAATATCTCTGTAGAAGGCAGGCGTTGCAAATTCTGGTTAGGAGCACTACCCCTTTTGTTGGTAGGTTCTTGAGGTGTTGATTGGAGATTTGGTCAGCTCCTTCGGCTTTGATTTTGGCAAGATTTTTTATTATTTTCCGGACTTCGGCTGGTGTCGTTAGTTCAGGTTCATCCTCTAGTTGTTCTGTCATAATGGTTTGGGCGGTGTTTGTAATATCATTGGTTGTGCGTGTTTCCGTTTCAGTCAGGTCATATTCTACTTCCTTGTGCTGGCTGGCGAAGTATTCTGCCAACACCTCTGCCTTTGCCACCGGCTGGAATAATGGTCCTGTTGGCCCGTTGAATGCCCTGTTTGGTTCCCTTGGCGCTTTAACGGCTCGCACGAGCTGCCAGGCGTCCCTATTGTTCAGTGTGAGTTGTGACATCCTGGCCTCCCATTTCACTGATTTTTGTTCCACCATGCGTCCTCTTAATTCATTTGTGAGCTGCTTATATCTCCGTTTATCCTGTGGGTCGCGAAAGCGCTGCCATAACTTCCTTGCAGTGTTTTTTTTTAGATATTGAAGGTTTTAGATTTCTGGTGACAGCTCTTCGGTGTATGGTCGGTGTGTTGTTATTGTGAACGCTCTCTTGTCTGCTTCCGATAGCACCCTGTTGAAGTGGCTAATTGCAGTATCGATTCTTTCTTTTGATGTCACGTTGAATGTGGGTCTGATTCGGTTATGGACTAGTCTACCGAACTGGTTCCAGTCCACTTCTTTGGATTTTTTCTCTGTTGTGTAGGGTAGGACCCAGTTCCTTATTTGTAGCAGAGCAGGTTGATGATCTGATGATAGGTCGTTGATAGTTTTGAGTTTGATTCGACGCGTGATGTCCTACGCGACCGCCACATCTAGGACATCAGGTTGTTGTCGTCTATTGTGGGGGATATTTGTCGGTGATTTTGGACCTAGCACTTGGATATTTCTTCTTTCTGCTAGCTCCAAGAGAAATTTCCCTCTGGTGTTGTTTCTTCTTGAATTCCAGGTGTAGTGTTTGGAATTTAAGTCTCCGCCAATTATTACTCTTCTGCCTGTTCCCAGCAGGACGTCTAGATCTCGCTCATGTAAGGCCCGATTGGGGGACAGGGATACCGATATCAGCATTATGTGTCCCTCAACCGAGTTGACCTTTATAATCATAGCCTCCATATCTGTTAGTTGGGGGGGTCTGAACGTGGTCGTGGGGAAGTTTTTTGTTGATGGCTATTACCGTTAGTCCTGCTTGTCGTTCCAGTAGATTGTGAATCCTGTGAGTTTAAACTGGTCCTTTACTTTCAGGTGCGTCTTAGTCAGCAGAACAATATCTAACCCGTTCCGTCGGATGAAATCCTGGAGTTCTATTTTCTTATTGCCTATACTGTTTGAATTGCATATTGCAATTTTGAAGTCTGTTGGGTCTTCAGCGTTTGTCGCCATTATTTCAACAGTGACATCACACCTTTCATTAGCGCAAATAGTTTTCTGGTGTCGCTTTTGGCTTTTTGAATGTTTTAAAGAGTTTTTATCATTTTTTTCATTAAGGATTTTCCGTCGAGCAAGTTTTTTGATTCGTGGTTCTTTTCTGATGGCTTGCAGTACCTCCTGTGTTTTTTCCTGTCCTTAGCTTCATTTTCCCTGTTTCCTTCAATCGTGGTGGTGCTCTCTTGATGCCCGCCGGCAGTTGTGTCTGCTTATGTTTTTAGTTGTTTGTCCCTCCGGCTACGCTGTTGCTGTTTGTTCCTGGTCTCCTTGTTGCTGGGTTCCTTTGGAGGTTGGGTTTTCCCGTTCCTTCCACTGTCTTTTTGATCTTTGGTTGTTTTGGGTTGTCTTGGTGGTTATTGTGCCTGTTGGAAGGTGCGGCATCCGCGCCACGACGCTGGGTGGTCACCTTCACAGTTGGCGCATTTCGCCTTTTCCGTCGCTGGAAGCTTGCATTCCTTACTGTCATGTAATCCTGCGCATTTGACGCATCGACTGAGAAGGTTACAGAAATTCTTGGTGTGTCCTCGTCTTTGGCATTTGACACACTGAGGCGGCCCATTTTGGTTTTTGTATTTTTCAATACTGATTCTTGTGTGCAACAGTGATTTTTCATTGTATATTTGGTCTGATTCCTTGCTAGGGTTTAGTGATACTGAGAATGTTGACATGGGTATAAGCTCCCGTGTTTCTGGGTTCCTTATTTTGAATTGGTGCACCTTTTGCACCTTGTACCTTTTTGCTTTAAGTTCTTCTTGTATCTCTTCTTCAGTTACAGGTATTGCTAGGCCATTGATTATTACCTGTAAGGGTTTCTGGTCCGGCATTTGAGGGATGTAGAATGGAATGTTTTTGTTTTTGAAGTAGTTCATCAGAGTATCGTGATCCTTCCTGTTGTCTGTGTGGTATTTGGATGTACCACTTTTGTTTTTGTTGGTGATAGTGAGCTTTCCAGTCATCTGTCCTTCGAGTATGCCAATGGCCTGGGTGTAGTTCTTTGGCGTCTCAACGACTACTGCAGGTATTCTTACCCTAGGTGGTGGCAGGAAGTCTTCTGTTACTTGATTTGGTCCCATCCTGTTGGTTGTCTCTTCTGTTTGTGTGGCCAGGGGGAGAACCGGTTGAAGGTTGATATGCCCTCAGTAGTTTTGGCGTGTTTGGCTGATCCTTTCGGGCTCACCTCTTTGCTTCGCCGCCTTTTCTTTTGTTGTAGTGATGGGAAGTAATTGTTGTTGTAGCTGTTGGTCCCTTGGGGAACATTTCCCATTGAGGCCCCTTCATCGTTATCACTTGATGTTGTTGATTCTTCACTTGCCTCATAGTGGTTATCGTTGTCATTCGATGACTCGTCCTCCTGTCCACAGTCCCTCGGTTGGCTGGGGGAGCGTGGGCTATCTGTTGTAGTTTGTTGTCCATGTCCTTTTCCTGCCAGTTCTTTGGCACGTGGTTTGCCTTTCCGGCGTGCCATGCTGCTAGCTGGTGTTGGGGATGTTGCTCTTGCCTTGGTTGTCACCGTTAGGTATCCAGCGAGAAGCAACCCTAATGAGCTCATTCGGGGGTCCCACCTCTAGCAGGAGTGTACCGTGGAGTGGTTGAAACCCTAACACTCGGTAGATGGGAGGGTAAAACTTTGGCCGTCGGTATCGCAGGAGCCAGCTCCAGTAGGCCAATGCTTGGCGATGACCGCAGTGCTCCCACTCAGGAGGCACCGCTCGGAGCGATGTGTTCACTACCCGTGCCCGGTAGTGAATGGCCCAGCGCCCAGCGTCCAGGCGAGGTATAGGTGGCGCTGTTGCGCCGTAGCGGCGCTACGAGGAGTTGAGCAGAAGATGCGTGTGTCGCTCACACTCGTCCTCGCTCGGTGCGCTCTCTCACTCGAATGTGACCTTGGAGCCGTCGTGGGCTGGTCTTGGTGACGCGGAGCGGGCCACGTAAGGAGCCCACGCGTGATCGCCAGTCTATCGGTGTGGGGTGGCTTGCTGAAGATGGTCTCCTGCTGGGCTCTCCTGGGCGCCATGGCAGCTTTGGAGCGATATTTCGCCCTAAGCTGCTTCTTCTTTTCACAGCCAGAGAAGCAGGCTACATGGTTTAGGCCGCAGTTGCAGAAGACTGCCTTTTCCCTGGCTGTGGTGCATTCGGCCACATGATGATCAGCCCCACATCTAGTACATCTGCGCTGGGTTTTGCAGTCCCTCGCCTCGTGCCCATGGAGCTGGCAGTTGAAACATTGCCGGAGCCCGGGGGGGAGGGCTTCTTCTTGGTGTCTGTCTTAACCCTCGCCCTCGGCTGTGCCCCAACAGTCGCAGGTGCAGGGGACAGTTGGCTCGGCAGGCTGGGATGCTCGACTGTGCAGCTGACGCTCGTCAGGTCCAAGGGGCAGGAGGCTAAGATGGAGATGCCTCCTTCAGCCGGCCAACAAACAATGGCAACACTGTAGCCAGCAGAAACTGAACATACAGACTGCCACAGTTTCCTTCATATGTCACCACCACTGGTCTGACAGGTCCGTCCTCAGTGGCTGGTGCTACCTCCCCCTCCTTCTGGGATGGCGTGGACGACGTTGGGGTTGCATGAAGTGCGTCTGCGTCATTCCTGGGGGTGGGGCTGGTTGGCGTAGGTGGCTCAGCAACTTGGAAGTCAGCTACCTCCGTCTTTGGAGCCGGCAGCCTCTCTGAAGTGGCGGAAATCTTGTTTCCAACCACCTGCCAGCCCTCGATCGCTGCAGTTTGCCTCCTTCTGCGCTTTCGCTTCAGTCTTCCATTTAAATTGCGAAAGAACTTTGTCGCGCAGAAGTCCTTGTCGAAAATCAGCGGCATTGATGCTAGGCTCAAGGGCGCTTGTGCCCTTTTGCCTCAGCATCGTCATGGATGACGCTGACTTCCTCATCTGTATCCTCCGAGACCATAAGTACGCCATAGAAGTCGCTAGTGTCAGCTGGTAATGACCAGCCATACTTCAGGCCGGCATGAACGATCCAAAGCGACCAGGAAGTAAAATTGTACTTCCGCTGCAAGTCCCTGAAGTAGCTCGGTTGCGGGCGTGCAGCTACGCGCTTCAGGTCAACGTGAAAAACGAAGTCGTCTCGTTCGCGACGCCCCTCCAAGTAGAGTTCGTCGCTCTCTGTGGCTTCGTCGACAGCCGTCAAATCAGCATCGTTCGCCGCTGCAAACGTGAAAGCGCGCTCACACTCGCTCATGGCTGAGGGTGAGTGCTCGGCTGGCGGCTGTGGACGCGTTGTGTGTATGATGCGTTCCGGGCCTGATATGGCGCTTTTGCTTGTTTCCCGTCTTTCGCAAACTGTGCCATAGCTCGCAGCCACCGTAGCTGCTGGCGTGCGCCCTCTGGCGGTTTGCACAAGTGGGTGTTGCACCACGAGGCCGGCTGCATTTCTTGACATTATGCCCGCCCCCTCAGCGGACACAACGTCCTTCATTCCGGCAATCCTTGGCCAGTTATTGAAACTGTTGACAGCGATAACACTGCTGTAGCGTCGCTGGTGACTTCCTCTTCCGCTCTAACTGCACCTTTTGACCAAGCAATGACTTTATTTCCAGCGCTTTCGAGGCTGGTGGCTCAGCTGTTAGTGTAAAGAGTTGCAGGCGCTGCTCCGTTCCCGGGCGCACTATGGGACTGACGCCCTTGACGGTAACTCCTTTTACGGCGAAGCTACGGGTGACGTCCTCCATCGGCGTTGCTGTGGGCAGGCCACGAAAAACCAGGCGCTGTGGTTTGCCAGGCTGCCTGGAGGTAAACTTGTGCTTGGTTAGGTATTGGGTGACCTTGTCGTGATCGCTGTTGCAGGAAATGGCAATGGGAAGCTTGTTCTTGACGGCCCAGGTGAAGACCGCCTGCTTTCAGAATTGCCAGAGCACCTTAGCCAAGGCGCCATTGGACAGTACGCAGGTTGCGACCCTCAGTTTAGGCGGCCTCTCCTGTGGGGCAGATGTAGGGTCTGCAGTGGTCAGATCCTCCTGGGGGTAGTTGTCTGGGCTGCAGTGGTACTGTGGTACTGATGCTTGGCGCCTCCACACCGGTACCGACTCTGGGCGCTGCGTTATCCGTGTTGTTTCTTGAGGGTTTGTCTTTCCTTCCAGTCTTGATGGTTTTGCTTGGCGCGGCTGGTTTGGGTTCAGGAATTACTTTCCCTTTAACTTCTTTGAAGTATTTCTCTTCGCTGAAGACAGCGGTGAAGACAGTAGGCATCGGAATGCGTGATGGCCAGTCTTGATCAGGATCACGCTCCAGGTCCGGCTTGGGTAGAAATGAAAACGCTGGGTCGGTCAGGGCGAGTTTGGAGCTCTCAAAGTCGTTGGTTGGTAGGTGCCAAGTGAAACACCTCGTCCCAACTTTAACAATAAGTTGTACCCGCCAGGGCTCTTTACCTCAGCCTAAACGCTGTTCCCAGCGTTCGAGCGGAAATTCATTGTAGTGGTTGCAGTAGTTGACGTCTCGGAAGATCGAGAAAGGAAATATTGGCAAGTCTTTATGTTATGTCATGGCAGATCAATGAGTGCGCAAGGTAGACAGCACACACTCGACTCCGGTGGTGGCTGCTCCCTCCTTCGTGCACCTGGATTTTTATCTCCAGTCACCTGCCATCCTCCAGTGATAGGGAAGCTTTTCGACCAATCTCGGCCACCGCATCTCTCCCATCCTTTGCCAAATGACGTCGTGTTTCATCGTATTCTTGTTGACTCCTGACCTGCTTTCCTGGGCGTTGACTCCTGCATAACCACATTTCAACGCCTGAAATTGTTTCCCTTTGCTGTTGCAATCCTTTACCAAAAATCCCGTGGGCTACCACAACTCCATGCCCGCTGAGAAAGTCTGTTCCACTCAGACTTTTATCTACCTTACTCCCCATCTAATTTTTACCTTACAATTACATAGTTTTTTTCCTTTATGTTTTTTTTCTACAATTAACTACTTGAAGCTACATATATTTGTATTCAGTGGTTTCAACTGTCGTCTTCTTTCTCGATCCTCTTATCCGCATTCCTCCGAGGGCTGCGCATCCAGACGCCCGCGTAATGTGCTAGCGCTTCGCTGCGTGTCTGCGCTCGGAGTAGTCCCCACGCCCCCTTCTTCAAGATTGTTTGTGACGTGCCGCTCACTAGTCCGTTTTTGTTTGTTGTCTGCTGTCAGCGAAACCTGACTCGCGTGACGATGATTCACCTCGACAGCTGCCTCGTTCGCTGGCCTCGTTCATTCCAGTGGACATACTAAAACATCGATCACTGCGAATGTCTCCCGTCTTCTACTATCGCTGGCTAACATCAGATCTTCTACTTCTGGTTCCTCACGACTGCGTTCTCTTCGCTGTCCTGTGAAACTCATTTCAAAGTCTTTATCACATCCAAGTTTTTCACACATTAAATTTTCGTATAATTTTGCTTTTATTCGCTTAGAGCTGGACCAAGTTTTTCCCTTGCACCTGGTTTCGTCTTCACGTCGATACATTACCACATTGTTCCTCTTCTACACACTTACCCTTGACTCCTATACATATAATTCTTAATATGCCATTAATAACCGAACTTCTCATATTGTTCTTTTTATACATATTTTTCCCGTGAATCGATGTCGCTTCTCTTGTATCGATACACACTGCTGTACTTCAATAGCGTTCACTTCCTAACACACACTTCTAGACAATGTCTCTCGTCTTCACCATTTAACTCTAAGACTTTCATATATGTACACTTTCTTTCTCGGCATGTCTCTCTCGTTTGCTAACACGCTTTTTACACAATTAATTCGCTCAAATAGTGTTTCATAAAGTCCGTTGCATTTTAGTGTCGTAATCATAAATAAACTCGCTGCCCTTGCTCGACTGCTATGCTACCTGACCTTGTTCCTGTTTGCGTGTCCAATCAGCAATGTTTTCGCTTCGTGGGTTTTTCCTCGTTGCGTGTTCTGTGCTTGCTGGGTCGCTTCCCTGACCTTCCTCAACTAGCCGTGATACTGTCCTGCCGTACTCACGTGATGCTCTTGTTGCGGTTTCTTACTCCCCTGTTACGCTGTCTTCCATACCCCACGTTCGCTTGTTCGATCCTTGCTAGTAGAATCGCTTCACTTGATCCGTGTGCACTGTTTTCATTTGATTCTTCTTCCCTCTTATTAGTAAATTTGGATTTTTCGCAGTTCCAACTGTAAATAGACCCTCAAAAGGATTTTGCAATTTTTTTTTGAACTCCCTCCTCTTAATAAAAATTTCTCGAGCAATACCTTGTCTCCAGGTTTTTAACTCTTCCGGATGCTTCCGCTTGTCATACCACTGCTTGTTGTGTTCTTTCCTCTCCCGGATGAACCGCTTGGCACTGTCATGTAATGCCTGAATTAGATTTTTCAGTACTTGCGCGTAATTATTATAGTTGTATATTTGCTCATCTGGCCTCCGCTGCAAAACTCCTGGTATATTCGCTTCTCTTCCATAGAATAACAAATGTGGAGAATAGTTTCTCCCTGTACGAGGGGTAAGATTATAGACAAATGTCGTATATTGTAATAATTCATCCCAGTTCTCCTGCATTTCGTAACTAGTGCTGTTTCTTCTTATTTTCTCTCGTAGTGATTCCTCGCCTTCTGTCTTCTGTGTCTCCTTTCGTTCTTTCACAATCATTCCCATCTGATTTTTCCACTTGGTACCACTACCACGTATTATTTCGCTTATCGGCGTATCTTCATTTTCTTTCTTCAAATTCTCTATTACCATTGGCGAACGCTGCTTGGTTCCCCCTTCTTGGATTATTTCTTTCTGAATTAGACCCTTAGTCCCTTTATTCAAATGCTTTATTATAACCAACGACGAATCATCCCTGCCGCTGATTTCTTTGATCATTTCTGCTTGTGTCGATTTTTCTACGTCTTCTTGCAAATTTTTTACTACCGACGACGTGTTTATCGTGCCGCGGATTTCTTCTTTTATTATTTCCGCTTGTGACGTCTTTTCTACGCTCTTGTACAAACTACTTATTACTGACGACGTATTTCCCTTGCTCGGATTTCTTCTTTTATTAGCGCTGCCTTTGACGACTTCCCTATGTCGTTCTGCAAGTTATTTACTTGTTTCTCGGGTATTCTATCCCGCTTCTTTTCCTCATTTTTCCTTCCATCTCCGGCTTCCATTTGAATTTCCTGTTCAGCTGCTGTATGCTTCAACGTATCTACTTTCCAATGAAAGACATTTTGATAATTTGCACATCAAGCCCTTCGCTTCTTGCCTTTCCCTTATTCTCGAGCGCTCAACTTTCTTTTTCAGATCTAGGTTCTGTTTCTCGGGTATCCTGTATTGGCACTCATTAATCTTTCTTGCTGCTTCTGACTTTTGCTGTATTTCCTGCCTTAATGTGTCTGTATATGGAAGTGTATCTTCCTCCGAATGGAAGATGTCTGGATAAACTGCACCACAGCACCTTTCCCATTTGTTCCTTCGGCTCCGCCAAATGCTCTAAGCCCAAACCTTCTCTAATTTACTTAATTTTTTCTCGCGTCCTCATATTTCGCTTCTCTGCTCCGACGCGCACTTTTCTGGCCTCTTGCGGCGCAACATATTTCTCTGCCTTAACTTTCGGATTAGTCAATACGACCTCCTTCTCTGTGACATTTAATAGTCATAATACATTTTCCTCTTCGCAAATTTACAAGTGCTTCTGGAATCAATACACCTGCTGCCAATACCTGTTTTGGTACAACAGCTACTGTATCTTGGTGGATCCCTTCCACTCCTGACTCGACTACTTTTCTCTTGTCGCGTCCCTACACGAATGTATATCGTCTTTACGTGTGGCACTGTCTTCTTACTTTCTTCCTTAGCGTCTATTTCTGCCTCACTCTTCATCTTAATGGTGTATCCTTGTATCCTCACCACAGATTTTCCATAATCTATTATGGCCAGATATTTTTTCAACCAGTCTCGGTCCATGATTCCATCGTAGAGCGTGTCTACTCCTGCCGGCATAATTTGCATTTTATGAAATATTCTCAGTTCCCGGCCTTCCTTCAGAGTAACCAATATTGCTCCTTCGGTGAATAATGGTTTTGTTGTGATCCCTTGTATCTGCACCCATTTCATTTTTTCTCCTTGTGGCTTTCTCTCACATACTCCGACTTCAGAAGAGATGCCTAAGCTCCTGTATCCACTTTCTTCGCACTCCAATTCAATATAGTCATTCCGGTTTCTATTGATGCTGCCACTTTTTTTTCCAACTCCACTCTTTGAACGTCACCGGACCGCATGATCTCCGATCTGACTCAGTTTTCCAACTCCACATTCTTCTGTGCTCCACGCACCTGATCTACCCATGGACATGTATTGCAATCCTGCGGGTGATGCCCCCACATGTAATATTTACTTCATTTCATCGCCCTGTAGTCGCGAGACTGTCCCTTGTGACTCGACAAATTACATCTATCGCTCGACCTCGGCTTCTCCAGATTTAAAGCTCTTATGCAGTTTCCCTTAAATTCATGCTCCTACATAACTCCTAGAATTCCTGGCCCTTTTCTCCATTGTCTTAACTCCACCATAGCATCTTTGCGCTCTTTTTCGGAATATCTATCTTCGGCTTGTTTACTCGCTCGGGCAGTGAACTCTCTCCAGCTTACGTCGCTCCGGCACTGTTTCGCTTCGTGGCGGCCGCCGTAGCAGAGCACACTCTCGCTGTGTGTGCTGACGCTCTTGCACACTGCCTCGCATTGTGACCACTTTTTCCACAGATTTTACAGTCATCCGCATTCCTTGCACTCCTATAATTCCAAGCTTCGTTTTTTCCTCTATTTAATTCTATATGCGGCTTGCGGTCGTTTCGTTGGTAAAGCCGTTTCTCTCTGACCGACAAAATTATAGTTTCTTCTAAAAGTGTGATATCAATGATCTCTGACAAGGGCAAATCCGTTCCTCGTGCTCTTAATCTTCCCGTCTATTAGACCTTGCGTGAACACCGCGCGACTCAAATTATGAATTAGCTTCAATGCTCCTGTAAAATCACTTCCTTTTAAGTCCCTCTTCGTGGCCTTTCGAAATTCGTGTATAATGCCATCTAGCCTACTCACCCAATCTGCTACCATTTCACCGACCCGCTGTCGACTCACAAACGTACTAATAGAATAGTGATTTGCTGTATGCTTAGGCCGATTATTTTCCACCACTATCGCTCGTCCATCCTTCCGCTCTTTCACCTTCTCTTATTTGAGAATTCGTTGCCTGGCTTGATCTCCAATGCGTGATTTGACAAATTTCAACAGAATCTCGTGTTCTCCATCATCAAGACGACTAAATGCCTTATCGCAATTATCTAAAAACGCATTTAATTAAACCGCCAGTTGGTTGCGGGCCTGGCTCATACTAAGCCATTGCCGAGGCCACGCGGACTTGTATATAAGGAAGAGCGGCACCCGAACCAGAGCAGCCCTCGACGGCTCCTGGATTCAGTCGGCAGCCAGCCAGCCTACGAGAAGGTCGGCCGGAGGGGACCTGCCACGCCTGCTGTACCGGATCCAGCGACCAGATGACGACGGTGGTGACGCTGCTCACCCAGCTCATCACCGTCCTCATTCCAAGACTGCCTACAAATTAGACTCCAATACATCTTCATGACATTTACAGCAAGCCATGTCAAAAAAGCAAATCAGACACGTGACATAGGGTATCCTGGCTCACGAAACACATTATGAGCTTTGCTCAGACAGTTGACGGATGATGATGATGAACCATCTCAATATCTGTGGGTCAGCCGACCATTACACATGTCTCATCACCTGAAGAAGACGGCAGAGCCAGCCGTCGAAATATTGTGTTTCCACAACACTATCCGGCGGTACACCCGTGAAGACTACATTGCAGTCATACACCGGGAAAGTCTTCGTTCTTACATTTAATTCTCCTTTTTCGCCACAAAAGGTGTTTTGAATTAATTTTGAAGCTTCTCCTAAACTCACTCCTGCTTCTCTCTTTTTGCTACATGCTCACTTTTGGCGGAGTCACTGCTTCCCGCTCTGTTCGGCATTGCTGCTAAGCTTGTTTACTCTTTCGTTGCATTGATGAAGTGCTTACCAGCGACGTTTTGCTGCTCCCTGATTCTGCAACTGCTTTGTTGTGTTGTGCCAACTCCGCTCGCCAATACTGCCACAGCAGCAAACAGCTGTCTCGCCAGTTCTGTAACATTGTCCAACTGAGAGGTATTTTCCGTCTCACAATTCCTCTTACTTCACTTTTCCGTTAATCCAATTAATTACCAATTACTTGAATACTACTACCCTCACACCCAATGCTTTATCGTTGCTTTATCGTTGGCCACATCATGACACCATTCAAAATCCTATATATTGTGGTGGACTGGCGAATCTTTTTGCTTTCGCTCTGGCACTTCCCGAGAGGTACATTAAATTGTGGGTAAGACTCTAAGTAACGTGAGTGGTTATTTTTCATAAATGATACTCTCAGAAAGGTATATACACATTTACATTTTCTTTATACACAGTTAAACTTCCATAGACCTCTTGTGTCCTTCAAATGGTTAAGTCAATTACTACTTGCTGCCAGTGCCTGATCTCCCCAGTACATGTTCCTAATGGTATCATCCCACCTTTTGGGTTTAAAGATGATGGTCTATGCTTCTAGGTCATCACTGCTTCTGCTGCTATGGTCGCCGGCTAACTGCCTGCCCCGGACATACCTCGGCCGAGTCCTTCTCCAACTAAAACAAGAACCTCGAGCCCAGCTTGGCTTAGCTTGGCTTGGCTGCTCCTGGGTTTTGCTCTCCAGTCTCCCACCATCCTCCAGTGGTAAGGAGGCTTTTCGACCAATCGTGGCCTCCGTGACTCTCCCATCCTTTGCCAAATGACGTCGTGTTTCAGCGTATTCTTGCTGACTCCTGACTAGGGATTGCAATCCAGCAAAGCGGGATCCCGCATCATTAGACAGTCTGGCGTATACCGCACAAAATTAAGCGGATCCGCAATCCGCAAAATCCGGCGGAAACGCGTGTCAGTCTGCGTGATTCTCTGCCCCACTCGGTCACCGTCGGATATTTTGCACTGTTTGCCTGTATCCTTCCAGTTGGTATTTGACTCATGTGAACAAGCGGCTGTTTTTGTCAACCTTCGTCATTCGTAAGTAAATACATACACTTTTCCGTATTCATCAAAACTTACGTTTGTTTCGAGTACACATTTCTGTAATTTGAGTTATGGTGCGTATTTAGTACGATTTTCTAACTATATCATTATTTTTTAAGTGTCGCCCACGTTATCTGAACTACACGGTTACAGCTTTTTATTCACGGTTTCATTATTCCCATTTTCTGTATTTGCAGATAAAGTAATTGTGACAATTTCCTAATTTGCGGCTGAAAATTTGATTATTCGTTCATATGAAACTAATGTTATCGTAATTTTAACGATCGCGTACCTATTTATTTAAGATCTATCAAAAGGAAATTGTATATCCTTTGACTTGTTGTTATTTTGGCCGCTGCCTCAATGCGTTTCTTTGACGAAAGCAACCTGCTTACATGTGTCTGTCAGGCTTTCGATTAATTCTTCTTCTCCTTGTTATTATTGCGACTAATGGTAAAAAACGTTATAATGAAATTTTCACGGATGTATCGACGAATTGTGTTGTAGGAACACCATACGTCGACGGCTGCCTCCGCCGTCTTCCTCACGTGTGTAATTTCGTGTGTTTGCAATGAAATCCGGAGATACAACCTATGAGGACTTCACTGCAATCATTCGCCGAGAAAGTCTCCTTTCTTACTAAAAAATAATAATTTCCGCTCTAAAAATGTCATTACGCCACATAAGTCAATCTGAAATACTTGACAGTTTACGTGTTGGTGAGTACTTTCTTTTAATAAATATTGAATCAACTGTAATATCAATCAAGGAATCAGGAGATATAATAATGAATCACGCAAAAAAAGCCAAGTCTCGTGCTTGTGCAGTGACAAAAAGTTATGAGATCTTGTTCTGCGCCAAGTCTACACTTTACAGAGTATATTCGCTTCACTTTGTGAAATGGAATGCTTTTCTCGATGTTACAGAACATTTAGTTAAAAAAAAAAAAAACCTTGGTAACTTGGCTACTAAGCAAACCATATTTTTAAACTTGTGATGTATTGTAAGACACATAATATGACCTAAGACTCAATATTTTCCATTTTTATTATTTACTAGCAGATGTCCCGGCGTTGCCCGGTTTAGTTGTTGTTGATTTACCCATACACTATTTCTATTCATGCAATCAGTAACATGTTTCAAGTTTCATATAATTTGGGCTATCAATTTCCCGAATTAAAACATACCTAGTTTCATCCCCAACTTACCAAGAAAGAAGTGGGTTTAATTTGATTTATCCATACACTATTTTTATTCGTCTGAACAGATTCATGCTTACCAAGTTTTATTGATTTCGTACCGGCCATTTCCGGTACTAAACTAACCGGTGATTTAACAGCACACTTCCAAGAACGGGGTGGCTTGGGTGCTTTGATACGGAATGTCAGTTTCATTTTAGTCCAGGTTACATTTCAACCTAATTACATTTGCTAATGTTGCTGCTCGAAAATCGAAACATTACGCACATTATTATATACCACATACATAAAAATGTTTATTCTGGCATTATGCAAAAAATACACATTTTGAGTGGATTTTAAGAATTTGAAAGTGTGAGTTCAAAATTAAAATTTTACGTAGGCCTATATCTTAAGCCGTTACGACACCTTTACTTTAACAATAATCAAGCATTATCTGAAAACTGCTGAATCGATTTTGAACAAGTTTTCGTTGCGTCAAACATTAGATGTGTCTGAATGTGCTGGCTCATCTGCCGCTGGAGTTAAAAAAATTTCTCATTATGTTACTTCATCTTGCACTGTAGCTCAAAATTAAATTCTATTTCGTACCTGTATAGTTGAATATCAGGTATTCACAGCTGTATATCAGTTATTCAGAAATAAGCGAGAAATAAAAAAAAAATTCTTTAGTTCGATTTATTTCAGGGATTTACGGACTATGGCACCATGGTTATCAATAAATTATAAAATGAATAAAAGCTGCTTTGTCGTCCTAAACTGTTTTTATTTGCAACATTAAAGTCTTAACACAACGTTCTATTTCTATTAAAAGCCATCAGCCCACGCATTAATTATTATGAACACAATGACTCTACTTTTAGCTCCAAACGCCAGATATTTTTGTCTGACATTCCATATATCGAATAGATACGACTGAAAGCTAGATTATGTCAGAAAGTAAGGAAAAATTTAATGTTTAGCTACAGGCCCAAGAGGTGTGCGTCACATCCTGAGCATTTTGCTTGTGAAACCATGTAAAATCGAAAAATGGATGGCCGGGCGGTGATTTGAATACAGGTGATCTCGAGTTCAAGGCTTGAGCGCTACCGTTCAACCATCAAGCTCGCTTTATAGTTTAATTTAATT
The DNA here is from genome assembly GCA_031002005.1 of Vandiemenella viatica. Lineage (NCBI taxonomy): Eukaryota > Metazoa > Arthropoda > Insecta > Orthoptera > Morabidae > Vandiemenella > Vandiemenella viatica. The sequence goes on from JARYHS010013630.1 coordinate 263,217,927, forward strand.
GTGATAGAGCCCACGCCCATGAAGCAATTTCTCCACAAACCCTTTTTCGCCTAGCAGAGTATTTTTGCCGTTTGAGTTAAGTTTTTGTATCTCAGAAATGTTGCATTTAAACTTTCTTCACAAGGAAGCAAAATTCCATGTCGATTTAGTACTAAAGCAGTATTCGTTGATTGTGAATACCCTTTTATGAAAATTCTTTCAACTGTCGCGTTGCAATTTGGTGATGTATTCTTATGTAACACCACAAGACAATTCAAAACTGAAGATTTTATATATATATATATATATATATATCGTTTACACTTCTCGTTAAACCTGATGATGGATTCTTATCTAACTTGACGAGACACATGAAATGTAAAATATTGTTTTTTCCTTGGGATATTGTATCTCTAAATTGAGGTTGACAGTTTGAAACGCAACCTGGACCAGAAAATATCTCAAAGTCACAAAGTACCACACGCTGGACTTGTACAATGGGAGTTTTGTTTTCTTTCTAGCGCTTGTGGTCAAGTTGAGAAGAAAATCGTTGACAAACGGAAAAGAATCTATACCTATAAATAATTTTTTACTTTCGATCACTCAAGAGCTAAGCGAGACATGTATTTTTTTTTTTTTTTTTTTTTTTTTTTCACTTTCTATCTGTCTCATTGAGTTATATAAGAATTCATCAACAAATTGCGGCGCAACAGTTATCGTAAAAACCGCATTGGTAAACAATTGAATAAATTATGAAATTAATAAAAGCTGTTAAATGCGAAAAGTAGAGTAGGTTGTGCCTTCTTCTGCCCCAGCACAGGATTTTCTGCCCAGTATTCTCTCCCGGAAGAAACGTCCATCTTCTCAGCTGAAGCTAGAGCTCTTCTTGAGGCAGATAAATACAGCCGCCTATGCGGCCATAATATAGTAGTGATTCTAACAGACTCCCTTAGTGTACTTAAGAGTTTGGAAAACACAACCTGGGACAATCGCTTATCCCTATTAATAATTGAAATCATGAAACACATAAAGTACAACAGGGAGCTTGGTATTACGACATATCTGCTATGGATTCCATCCCACAGCGGAATAAAGCAAAATGAACAGGTGGATTTGTTGGCCAAACAAGCTATACATGTGGGACACAAAGAGAATATGAAACTTGTGGTCGCAGACATGAACCCTAGCATCAAAGAAAGAGCAAAGGACACTTGGCAAGAAGAATGGAATATATCAAAAACCATTAACTACACTACGGAAGTGTCCAGCCAATAATACCAACAAAACCATGGTTTTACAAGAGGAACATCACCAGACGCCTTATTACCACTATTTCCAGAGCTCGTTTCCATCACGAGAATTTCCCAAGCCACCTGCACCGGATAGGGATTCGAGAATCTCCTCTTTGTGGATGTCAAGAGCAGGCTATTGGAGACATAAATCACATACTATTCTCATGCAAAAAATTTAAATCTCATCAGGATAAAATGATAAATGAACTAGCCAGAATGCGAATCCCCCTACCCACAAATTTAATCTTACTTCTAGCCAGTGATATTAAAGGAGTATATAGATGTATAATTGAATACTTAAAAAATGGAGATATCGAATTTTGAATGAAAAAGGCAGGAAACTGTCGCATATCTGAACATTGTTCTTGTGAATTTTAATTGTAAATAAATGTATCTGTACTGCTGTAATTTCTATTGTACAAACTATGCATGTTGTAACTACGGTGTACCAATGTATAATACATAAGATGGCTTTATGGTCTGTGTCACCGAAGGCAAAAATAAAAAAAAAAAATAAAAAAAAAATAAACAACGCTATAAAATATAAAATCAATAAAAGCTAGGTCATAAACTTCTAATGATAAAAAAAAAAAAAAAAAATCAGCGTACGTATTAATTACTGCGAACGGAATGAATCTATCAGCACCTAATACTAAAGGTTGAATACAAACTTCATATGATAAAAAAACCATCAGCGTACGAATTAATTACTGCGAACGAAATGAATCTGTATGCTCCAAGCGCCTGAAATATACAGATTCAGTCTTTTATGCAAATATAGAAAATCCAATACTGAAAAACACAATCAATAGGGAAAAAAATACGTTAAACGTTGGTTAATGTGAATAACTGAATCCAAAATGAAACACGAGAGATATTTTGGTTCAAGTTTACGTCGCGATACACGACGTTGCTAACTTAGGATAAAATAATTGTTTCAATGCGCGTGTGGTTGAGGCTTTGAATTTGTAGCGCCAATATTAGCGGAGATTGTGGCTAGATTGAAATTCAGCCTGGACCATAATTAAAACAGAACCCTTTTGTTACAACCAATGGTACAAGGAATTTAGTTATCAGGTAAAACTAATGCTAAAATATCGGGAGTAGTTTACGTGGCAATACATAACGTCACAACGTGACAGTGCTTATGAAAGTTGCTTAAATAACTGATAACTAAATTTCTCGTGCCATTGGCTGTGACAAAAAGATTCAGTTTTAATTATGGTCCAGGCTGAATTTCAACCTAACCACAATCTCCGCTAATATTGGCGCCACAAATTCAAAGCTTCAATCACACGCGCATTGATACAATAATTTTGTCCTAAGTTAGCAAACATTATAGTAAATAATTGATTTTAATAACATTGATATCAGAGACAAATACTATAGCTGATGGTCAAAGACATTGCCAGACATCAGGGGCAAAGAAAATCTCTACTGATTTTTCGTTCTTAATTCCTCGCATTCAATACGGCCATCGAGCGTTTAAAAACTAAACACCCCGTATTAAGGAAATAATATTTCAAGTTTTGTTCAGTTTGGAGTATGAAAAAATAGTTATTACTGTTAATTGCTCATCAAAGGCTATGGTCAGAGATATTATATTATATTGTAGTAGTGCGATGTATGCAGCATCTAGTCATTCCTCCTATGGAATTCCTCACCATACATTCAGAATTTCATTTAATGCTCCTCCATTATTTGACGTTGAAACATGCCAGACAAGTGAATTAAGCTTCTAAGCTTTAAAACGGTGAAAACCCCATCGAATTCTGCTGCGTAGATTCCGAGTTTTTATACGACCAATATCTCCGGTTTTCGTTTTATAGATATAGATTTTAAAATTGGTTTAGATTAAAAAACAAAAATGTAAAACCTCGAAATACACGCTAAAAAGTTTTAATTTCATTTTGCCAATTTAAATATTGTTAACTGTAATTTTTTTCAATTAACATTAAAAATTATTTATTAATTTAGTTATTATTAAATTTACTAACGTTTTAAGTAACTACGTTTTAAATATATGCGTTAAAAGTTGTTTGTACCAATCCCGCACGGATTCCGCGGGATTGACGCAAATCCCGCGCGGATCCCACGGGATTGCAATCCATACTCCTGACCTGCTGTCCTGGGCGTTGGCTTCTGCATCGCCACGTTCCAACGTCTGAAATTGTTTCCCTTTTCTGTTGCAACTGACATGCTTTAACTAGAGCTGTATGAAATCGTAGCTGCTTCAATACTTTACCAAAAATCCCGTGGTCTACCACAATGGGATAAAGATAAATGCAAAGAAGGCTCAGCTTACAAGATGCACAGATAAAAAAAACAAAAAAACTAAAGGTTGATTATGATTATAAGGTAGGCAAAGAATTGATTGTTGAAGATTTGAAATTTAAATATCTTAACACAACAAGAGAAGTAAACAACGAGAGAAGTAAAGGAATTGGGTTACAAAACTTTGGTGAGACGGTATCACACACACAGATCAGTGTGCAATGACATCAGCAAATGGGTTGTTTTGACAGGACTGTAAAAATGAATGCACATAATCGTCTTAATTATATTGTATTAATGTATGTTTTAGATTAAGTAGAATCTCAGGAAATGATTTCATTTAAGTAGTACTACACATTAGCAGTAATATTATAAGTCTGTGAGAAATTCGGTTAAAGACAGACGAATCACCCCGCCGGACGAATAGAAATTGGCATTCTGTTTCTGGCATTTCTAGCTGAATATTGTAATAAATTCTGGAAGCCTTCTAAATTATAAAATCATGATTAGTCATTTAGTTGGTTTCCAATTTTTGAAAACCTGGAAAGTGAGTAAATGAAGTATCCCAGTCGGTGTTACTCACACATTGGAAGGACTTAGAAATGCAGTGCATATATTTAATTTTGTACATCTTCTTCACTTCTAAGATTAGACATTAATGCCTGTTCAGAATTTCTTCGTTTCTTATATGGTCTTTCCCAGTGCAACGTTTAACTCTCCTAAGAAGTTTCATTTCATTCGCCAAAATATTACTTTTATATTTTGTTTTAGTTATTCAAGATTCACTTCCATAGAGCATAGAGCGGAGTCCATAGAGCCATCGTCTTATAAAATTTCACTTTTGTGTCTTTTTTTTTTTTTTTTTTTTAGAAGTGCTCAATTTATCGTCAATTTATTCAAACTTTTTGATCTTTTTCTCTACATCATTATCTATGTCACAACTTGTTTCACAGCTTGGGTAGTTAAAATTCATCACCTGTTCTCTAACTATGTCGCCAACTAATATTTTCGAACGATTTGGTTGCTTACCATGAGGGACCATCACTTTTGTTTTCTTCCTTTACTACTAAATGATGTATTTCATAGAATACTCTTTGTAGTTCCTCATCATTTTCCTGTAGTATTGTTACACAATCTGCATAAAGGAGAACATTTAGGTATTTTTTCTTCTTCAATAGTATTCCCAGATTGGCAATCTGATTCCAGTTTTAATCAGATAATCAATGTATACGTTGAACAAAGTTGGAGATAAGTTGCAGCCATGTTTAAGGCCTTTCATAATCAATATCTCTTCAGTTTTCTTAATACCAGTATTTATTATTATTTTTTATATTTATATAAACTTTTGATAATTCCAATTAAATGCCCAGGCTACCCGTTTTTGGTCATTATCTACAACATTTTGCATCTATTCACACCATCAAATACTTTTTCAAAATCAATAAAAGCTATACAATTTTCCATACTGACTTCACGTCTCATTTCTAAAATTCGCTTAATGTTAAATATGTTGTCATTACCGACCCTTCCAGGGACGCTTCTTGTTCCTCTTGTATTTTGATTTCTCCTGTGATTTTCAGTCTGGCATTTATTATTTTCGCGAATACCTTAAAAATAACATTTGATTATTGCAGGCCATTTCTTCCACAGTTGCTTGTTAAACTAATTATTATTTAGTAAATATGCCAATACAACTGTTGTAGGATATTCTTTATTTTTCGGACGCGTTTCGCCTCTCGTCGAGGTATCCTCAGCGTACAAGAAGTGTAAAATCAACTGTGTTATACCTAAATTCATCAATGTAAAGGTAGGTAGTTGCTCAGCCTCTGCGATCAAAACCAAGCATGCAGCAGAAAAATTATGGTTGTCAAATGAAATTAAGAACTATATGCAAGGAAAGATCACCTCAATCAAATTCTATACAAAACTCACTTAGAACTTGCTTACACCATCAATAATGCATCAGTTATGCTGTACCTAATTGAAAAAACAGAAGAATATACAAAAAAGACACTGACCAAAATAAGGCAAACACATGACAAAAAGTTAGGAAAATTGCTAAACATGCAGAAAAATGACAAAGCAGATCATAATAGAACAAACACAACAACTAACACATACACATTCTACCCTAGACTTGTTAACCTTACCAAAACACAACTTAAGCCTAAAGAAAAAGAAATATTAGCAAAAGGTTTAAAACACAACATATGTGACCCTTCAGTGGACAAATTTATTGAGAAAACCATTGTTGAATCAGAATATATATTAGTGATGGGCAAACCGATTCTTTTTGATGAATCGTTTGGAATCGATTCACTCCTCGCTGAGAATCGATTCTTTTAAACGACTCTTCGATTCTTTTCACATGATATTTTTTAATGAGGAAAATAGATAACGAGTTATTAACCAACAAGAAGGAAATGATTAACAAATTCTAACTAAAATAATAACATTTGTTTTTGATAGTTAAATTGTAAGTTATTTATTGCAAAAACAATTTATTTTATTATTTAAACAAATGAAAACACTAATTTTACAATAAAAATGATTCAATTTACTTATGAAAACTACACAAGTTTTTTATTGCTATTTACAAAAAGCATTTTCGTTAGTTTTTGTGATGTGAGCCGACTTCTCTTTTCAGTCATTAACTGTCCAGCTTTCGAGCAGGCTCTCCACTAACTATTTGAGCGCCCTTGCGCAATACCGATTACGCCGCCCCCTGTCTAACTACAACCAGTGGTGGATCTGGGAATTTTCCGAACCGGGTCAACAAAATGTGAGATTGCCACACTGTGAAATTTTCAAGGCTTCCAGCTAATTGTTGTCAAACCTCATTACTGATTCTAAGCCTTGTTGCAGATTGTAATTGTCGATTGAGATTGTTGATTTAGATTGTTGATTTTGTAGGTGGCATGTTTGTTACACGTCTCGCTAGAGGGCGTCCATAAACCACGTAGATCGGTCTTGAGAGGTGGAGGGGGTTGGAAGGTGGGATTCCGAGCCAGGCCAAATAGCTTTTCATTCATATTATTTGTCACACTTAAAATGAGATACAGAACACTCAACACCATGTAAATATTTATTTCCGTCATGGAAAAAACTACGTGGGGAGAGGGGGGTTAGAGACATAAGCCACGTCGAGTTACTTGGGGGGAGGGAGGGTTCACAAGAAGCCAAAATGGAGCTACATGGTTTTATGGACGCCCCTTACATATGCTCCAATTTTACTCCATAAATTTGGCAAATTTTTTGAATATGCCGGATGGTGCTTTTCTTAAATTAAACAGCGTATCACTAGCATTTTACCTACAAACCAATAAATCAGTGTTTGTTAAAATGGCATAATTTAAATTTTAAATTTATTTTCTTGGTTTCAGTATTAGTATTTTGGGGGACGTCCAGAAATTACGAGAGGCTATTTTCCGGAAATCTAGACCCCCTCCCCCCCTCCGCGAGACTTGGTGAGATTTTGCCGGCCCCTCCCCCCTTCCCTGTTGGTGAGATTTCATGAGATTTTCACGGAACCCCTTCCCCCCAGTTGTTCGACCAGGAGAAGTTTCGAGACTTTTTTTAGCTGTCGTGCTCCTCGAAAGAATGATACCCCCTCAAAAGCCGGTTTTTGGCCCTGTAAACTGGTATTTTTTACGCTTTTTTTAGTTCTACACTCGTTCAAGTTCAAAATTTCACGTGAGATCCGTCGACCCCCCCCCCCCCCCTTGGTGAGATTTCGTGAGGTTTTCCGGACCCCTTCCCCCCCTAAAAAGTCTCACGTAATTTCTGGACGCTCCCCTATATTCATCGACGGCACTGTTCCCCAACGTCTTTTCGGTTAACCTTTTTCCTCGTAGAAACCTCACCAGCTGGAACAGTATATATGCCGCTTCAGCACCTGCTAATTTTTGGAATGGTCCAATTCATAAACTTCGTTCATTTCTATTGCAAAATGTTTGCATTATCCACAAAATAAAGAACTGAAGAACAACTAAAACACTGATGAAATTCGTATAATAATAACCGGACGCGCTCCATCGCAATTAAATTCTGTACTCGATGCATTCGCAATTTGAAAAACCCACGCAACATGGGAATAGCAGATGGCTCTGAAATCGGTATACTTTTCCCTGTCCTCAAATAATCGGGAAATACTTTATTTGTGGTAAAATATAAAAGTTATAGGACGTATAATTCATTGATAATTTATTTGTAAATCTAAATCTGTGTTGTGGTAGCATCTATAACAGTCTGGAAGGAAACCAAAAACTTATAACTAGTTCCAAAAACACTAGAAAAATGTGTATTTAAGAAAGTAAATTCCTAAATTTAAAAATACTTTTTATTTCTGTAATATATTTTTAATTTTCATGTTCCAAAGATAAATATTCTTTATTTCCTTACAAATAAGTTGCCAAACCAAGAAACATGCCGTGGGAACTAAGATTGTGAATCGAAAGGAATCACGAGTTACGCAGATATCAAGAGTTAAAAAAGAGCCGAATCCATGGAAGAGTCATTAAGACAGAAGTGAGCCGAGAGCGAGTGAGCCGAGAGTCGTAAACATTATCGAGCTAACGACTCGGAGTCGACTCCGAACCTGGACGAGTCGGTGAGTGATTGCGCAACAACGGCTCAGCTCCTGAGCTCCCTCTTAACAACTCTTGAGTGAACCGTGACTCTTCCAAGTGAGTCGATTCCGCAAACGATTCTTTTAGACGAGTCGACTCTTTGAATCGATTCACGATTCTTTTGCCCACCTCTAATATATATTATCACGAGAACAAAAAAATGACAGCACGTTGAACATAGACCTGACACGAGAGTTAATAGCAAAAGAAATTAAAAACATAACCTCCCAAACTGAACCAAACAAAACACACAACAATGACACAAAAACACTCAACAGCCTAAAGAAAAACCTCAATACAAACAATATTATAGTAACCAAAGCAGACAAAGGGAATACAGTTGTTTTAATGGACAAAGAACAATACACAAAGAAAACTGAAGAATTCATACAAACAAACCACATTACTCAATTGAAATCAAATCCCACTAACAGATTCCAAACAGGACTAAAGAAAATGCTTAAAAACATCAAATTCATTCTCACTGATAATCAGAAACAACATATTACACAAACAAATCCAACTGCACCAACACTGAGGAGTCAGCCAAAACTTCACAAACCAAATATTCCAGTTAGACCAATAGTCAATTTCAAAAAAGCTCCAACATATTACTTAGCAAAACATGCAAACAGATACCTCATGCAACATTACATACTAAATGAAAACCGAAGCATACAGAACACAACACAGCTCATTGAAAACATAAAAGACATACACATCCCTGACACTGCAACTGGTATCTTTTGACATTCAGAACATGTATACAAACATTACCACAGCACAAACAATTCAAATAATACACAAGAACCTGCAAACATATAACACAATACCAAACACACACATTAATAAGCATACTAGAACTGATAACAGCACAGAATTATTTCCACTTCAACAACAATCATTACTTACAACAAGAAGGACTTCCTATGGGATCCCCAATATCAGTAACACTAGCCAATATCTTCATCAACTTCATTGAAGGACAAATATTCAATACAATAATCCCCCAAAAAGGTTTTCAGGTAATCTATTGGTTTCGTTACGTTGATGACATATTGTGTCTCATAAACGAACCATTAGAACGTATACAGGAATTACACCAAGATATAAACACACTACACAGAAACATCACCTTCACACTAGAAGCAGAACACAATGGCCAACTAAATTTTCTGGACCTAACAATAGCAAAAGAACAAAACAAACATACATTCCAGATATACAGAAAACCCACAGCAACAGATCAAATAATACACTTCTCATCAAACCATCCACACAACCACAAACAGGCTGCATTAAGACACATGCTGAATAGAATAAACAGAACCCCTCTAACAAAACAGAATTACCAAAAAGAACTTAGCATCATAAAAGAAATAGCCAAGAATAATGGATACAAAACACACATGGTCGATGCATTAAATAGGAAAATAATAAATAAATTGGAAAAAGCTAAAACAAAGAACAACATCACCGCACTACACCAATTCTACAACCAAAGCACAAACACTTCAACAACAGTAACACCTCAAATCACACAAACATCCAACAACATGGAACACAATGGATAGAAGTGGTATACTATGACATACTCAAACAATTATAGTCACAGGATAACAAATATATTTAAAAAAAAAAAAACAAGGAATAAACATTACTCTCAAAACAGACAACTCGATCCAAAAACAAGTCAGAACTCAACCACAAACAGACAAATTTCATAACTCTGGCATATACCAACTGACATGTCAGAATTGTGATGCAGTTTACATTGGTCAAACAAGAGACAATTCCAGACAAGGTATAAGGAACACCTGCGAGCATTAAAATACAGTAATCATTCAACTTTTGCTGAACATCTCTTAGACAATAACCATTTTCCCACAAACATAAACACAGACCTGAAAATCCTAACAACAAACAACACAAAACACAATATCCTTACTCTGCAAGAGAACTATCAAATTCAAAAAGCAATAGTCTCAGGAAAACATGTACTTAATGACCAGGTAAACCTAACAAACCAAACCTTATTCAAGTTAATAAACATCGATACTGACACAAAACAGCATTAAATACACAAATTTCACCATAACAGTAATTTAACACCACTTTGCATCTCCCACATCTACCACACATGCACATTTTAGCTAAAACAAAACAAAACACACACACGAATGCAATTACACAATTCAAACTCTCAGCTCACGACACTTCCGATAGAGCATCGCCGGAATAACAGCTGAACAGCAACAGCGCGCACGCGAAAACTGAAGGTTGATAATGACGTGCATAAAACTGTGCTTCAGAGTTGACTACCAGTGGAGCCATAAGAACCACATTATATCAAACTATATAGCTAAACACAATAGTGGAAACAGCATGCTGGTTGAGGTCACAGAAGACCAACTACCACACCTCAAAATGTAAATGTAAGTTGCGATATGACTCCCATCCTATTATACCAATGTAAACTATAAGATAATTCATAACTAGTATGTTAAATATAAGTCATATTACGCATCCTATAGATAGAATAATTTCGTTATATGTAAACAAAACAATTTTTTCAAATTATAACTAATCGCATATTACAGAAAATATTGTACGCTGAGGATACCTCGACGAGAGGCGAAACGCGTCCGAAAAATAAAGAATATCCTACAACAGTTGTATTGGCGTGTTTACTAAATAATAATTACCTTAAAAATAACATTCGTCAGACTAATGCTTCTGTAATTTTTATATTTATTCCTCTGTCCCTTTTTTGTATTGCCAAAATTCATATTGAATTCTGTGTGTTAATTCAATTTGCTTAAACTATGTAATTAGTTCGCAGCTGCTAGAGAACTTGCTGACATCGTGGGAACGTTTAATGACGTTGATTATTGCATACACGTGAGTGTATTTCGGTTTCCTTATTTCAGAGACACGGGAAGTTTAATAATGAAAGTTCGGTACTGTGGAATTCAGACCCGAAAACAGACGAAGCGACATCCCGCCGGGCGGCGGCCGCCCCAACTGTTCACACGAGGCGACCACGGGGCGGCCGCCGCCTCCAACAGGGTTACCAACTTTTTTTTCGGCTGATTATATTAGTTTTTAGAATAAGCTATAAAAATATGGTACACTTCAAAAAATATAGTATTTTACGAAAAGAATAAGAAAAGGACAAAAAAATCAGTTATTTATTTTTGTAAAAACTTTATTTTTTCACTTCTTGCACCTTTTAACAATTTTTTGTCTACAGTAAAAGTGTTATATTATTTATTCCATTCAATTTTTAAATTAATGTAGATCAAAATCTCGTTTTTTATAATTGAAAATATCTTTTCTGTGAATGCCGATGTGGCGGGAATAGAGGGCAGGACTGAAATAATCTTAAATAAATTTTGTAAGTTTTAACATATGCTATTATTTTTGGCATGTAGTTCTGTTGGTAAACTCACTACAATCTCTTACTTTTACCCAGATTTCCTTTAATATTGTTATTTCAGAATACAGTTCGTCCATTTTGATACTGATTTTTTCTTGTAAATTTAGAACTTCTAGTATTGTTTCACAGTGATCAAAATAATGAAACCTCATGTATTAAATTTAATTTTTGTATTTGACGTAACCAATTGCTTTCATAAAAAATCATTTATTAAGGTATGCCAGACATTTATCAACGAATAATAAAAAATTATTTCTAATATTATCACTTTTTTTACTCTTTTTCACGTCATTCTAGTGCTGATTTTAAATTTTCCATAGTTTTATACACATCTAATACTGTTATTACCATCAAGTTGTTTAACAGTTTTGTGAACGCTAAATGAAAAATGACTCGCGAAATTCTAAAGGAATTTAACTTTTGTGTTCCAATCAGTTTCATTCATCGTCAAAATATTTTGAATATGTGTAGGACAATCCTCTTCTAAAATAATAAAACAATCGCTCAGTTACTTCCAATTCAGTTGAAATTGATGCACTTTCGTCATTTTCCTTAAAAAATTTAATATCAAAAGGAAGAACAACCTCTAAGTGAAAATGACTCACAAAACAGAAACGAAGCAAAGCAATCATTTGTTTGACGTTGTCAATTTTGACACTGACATGACAATTCGGAACGCAGCAGGACAAAGGCACGCTCAGATACCAGTACATCTCATCACTCAATTCTTTGTAAAATAATTGATATTGAAGACGAGAGGGAATGCTTGTGTGGTTACTGTATGGAAGGTGGAACAGTACAAGAAAAACAGATGATATCAGTGCTTCTGAATTCATTTTTGCCTAATAAAATTAAAAATATGAGAACACTAGTCAAAAAATATGATCGCCACATTGAATGAATAACAAAATATTAAATTTGGAAGTGAAAAGTGTATTACTAAAAGAATATAAAATCAGGAAATAATTACAAGAAAAGTAAAAAATTAAATTCGAATTTTTATTATGTTTTAATGTAATAGTATATTAAGTGTTTTACATATGAACACTAAGGTGCAATAATACAAAAAAAAAACTCCATTTCTGATTTATTTTCTTCAGTCGGCCGTATCGCCGCGCCGCGTCCACGCCGCGAGTTCAAAACAGACGAGGCGGAAACCATGCGCCACGCGGCATCGTCTGTTTTGCCCCATTTAATTACATTGGACCATGTTTAGACTCGACCATCGCGTGGCGCAAAACGCCTCGTTTGTTTTAGACCAAAATGTGGACTAAAATCTTAAACAATTTTCCCGCCAAAAGTGCAGACAAATGAGAAGCCTGGAATAGTTTCGATCGTACGAATGAACGGACCGACTAGAGTGGAAGTGCTGGGGATAATCGTCTAAAATTTTATAAAATTTTAATGTATATTCTACCCATTTGGCGATGAATGAGAGCAAGAGAGGATGACAGCCTGGAGGCGGCAGACAGATTCTCTATTCCGGAATTTATTTTGCGGCTGACAGCTGATAGCTTGGTGACGACATGAACTGCTCCAACCCTGAAACCTACGCTGGTGGACAGACCTGCAACCAGCCGACAAGACGGACCAGCACTGCCGAGTTGACACGAAACGCCACTGCCGGCCGTCCGGCTACCCTGCTCAGCTCATCACTGAGATAATTTTTATGGATGCGATTGCCACCAAAGGACTGCAATGTCCAAACATTTTCGTAAGTTTCGAACTACAATTTTCTTCGACAAAACGATCAACTATCAATTCAATGAGTTGTTATTTGTTAGCAAAGTAATTCCATTTAGTGAATGTAAATGAAGCCAGTAAATAATGCCTTTCTTTTTTTTCAATTTAATAAAGTCAATATGTTTTCTTTTATCATTCTTTTGTCATTTATTTTAATACCTTGTTCTATGTGAACAGTTATTTCATTGATCAAATTAACTATACTCATTAAAGAGGCACAATTTCGGAATATTACAATATTTCTAATTTTTTTAGTCTGCTCATTTCTTTTTTTAACTGCTTAACGTCTCTGAACAGCGAGGTCTTTCTGGACGGGAAAGGATGGGTGGCAAGGAATGGGAAGGAATTCGGCCATGTCCTTTAGATAGATAGATAGAGAGATATGTTCACTTTGATCCCATGTGAGAATAATCTCGGGGATGTGGAACAGTACATACACTTTTTAGTAATGTCGATATTAATATATAATTGATAATATTATATATTGACAAGAAGTTAGTTACGACCCATTAGTATAACCAATATTTATTGTAATCTCAAATACAATCGCGAGTTATTTAATACTTATTATGTGGAACAGTGTATAAACTTGTTACCAGCATCTAACAACCAGTTATTTGCTTACCAACCAGTTACCATAACTCATAAGCAGTCAATTACTTAAAAAACAGTTAGTATCATAATTTTTACAGCAGTTTTTGAGTGCATGCTATCCCATGTTAGTTACTATATATGAGTGAAATTTAGTAAACAGTGTAATTAGTTAATGTATCAAAAGTTTCAACAGAAAGAAAAACCATATATCATTTTATTAATTGTGGACAACTTTGTCACCTTCCCCTTCCATACACCCTATATGTATACTATTTTATCAGTCATTCTTAGTTACCAAATTCCAAGCAGAAAATTCTTTCACAGAGTAAAATGGATTCTGAAGCAGAAACTCTTTCAGTTTGGACTTAAAGTAGTTGGGTTTTTGTAGATAACATTTAATTTCTGTTGGTAAGACATTGAATAAGGAAGCTCCAGTAAATGTTAACCCTTTCTGTACAATTGACAGTGATTTGTAATCCTTGTGAATATTATATTTATTCCTAGTATTATGGCTATGTATGTCAGCATTAAGATTGAAGTGTTCAGGATTTTCCACTACAAATGATAGTACGGAGTATACATACTGTGCTGGCATTGTTAGTACACCCAGGTTTTTAAATAGACGCACGACGTCTGTGGGCTTGCTCCATAAATAGTTCTTATGGCACGTTTTTGCAACTTAAATACCCTCTGTGCTTGTGACGAGTTTCCCTAGAATGAGATGTCATAAGTGAGCAGGGAATGAAAATATGCAAAATATACTAACTTTCTGGTTTCTATATTCTAAGTGAAAATGTTGCAGAATTCAGTTTTTTAAGAAGATTTTGAATATGCTGTTTCCAGTTCAATTTGTTATCTATACATACACCCAGGAATTTTGTGAAATTACTTTCATTGATTGCTTTTCCTTCTGATATCACATTATAGCTGTCCTTTGTTTTATTTTTTGTAACAAACTGAAGTAACTGTGTCTTTCCTACATTAAGTATTAGTTTGTTGGCATTAAACCACCTGTTAATTTTCTTTATAGCATCATTTGCTGTGTTTGTGAGGTTTTGTGCTGATGGGTCTTTCAATGATATGCTAGTATCACCTGCAAAGAGCACCAAGTGTTCATTATCACCTAGTATATGTGGGAGATCATTTATATAAATTAAGAACAGCAGAGGGCCAAGAATTGAGCCCTGAGGCACACCACATTTAACTATACCCCATTATGAATTTAAATCATTTCCTGTATTAGCATCTTTCAGTGATACACATTGCTTTCTATTTTCCAGGTATGATTTAAACAGAAGTCCTGGCTTACCACTAACTCCATAGTGGTCTAATTTACCTAGTAGAATCTCATGATCAACACAGTCAAAAGCCTTAGCAAGATCACAGAATATGCCTAGGGAATTTAATTTTTTATGCATTGATTCCAGTATTTTGTTCGCAAAAGCAAAAATTGCTGAATCTGTTGAAACGCCTTGTCTAAAACCAAACTGTACGTTACTGAGTAGGTCATTCTTTTGTAGATGTACATACACAATTTGTACATTGCTTTTTCAAAGATATTTGAAAATGCTGGTAGAAGAGAAATGGGTCTGTAATTCTTAATTTTTGAGGTATCACCCTTTTTATAAAGCGGTTTGATTATTGACTTCTTGAGTGAGTCAGGGAAGATACCTTCTTCAAAAGAACAATTACAAATATGACTAATAACTCTACTAATGCTGGTGTTACATTGTTTCACTACATGGGTTGAAACCTCATCATAACCAAATGACTTTTTATTTTTGAGGGATTTAATAATTTTTTCAATTTCATTTTGACTGGTGGGAAATAGAGACATAGGTGCTGTTTTTGGTGACAAGAATTTAAGTATTGCTATAGCATCCATATTCCCATTATATTTACCTTTTTTTTCAGCAACTGTTAAGAAGTAGTTATTGAAAGCACTTCCTACATAAGAGGGTCATTTACAAGTTTATCATTAATGCTTATAGATATAGGTTTATGTTCAGGGGATGAAACAGTTGTTTCTCTTTTAATAATGTTCCAAACACTTTTAACTTATTATCTGAACTACTAATCTCATCGTTTATGGCCAAACGTTTAGATTCTTTTATTACTTTGGTTAAAAATCCACAGTAAGTTTTGTAATGTTGTTTGAGAAGCATATTATCAGTATTCCTGACTTTTACATATAATTCCCTTTTATGCCTGCAAGATGTTTTAATATCAACTGTAACCCAATTTTTGTTTACTCCTTTTTGACCAATTGGAGCTAGTTTTGTAGGGAGACAAATTTCGTAAATTTCCAAAACCTTTGGTCAGTGCCGGATCTAGGGGGGGTCAAACCGGGGCGCTTGGCCCGGGCGGCAACTTAAGGGGGGCGCCAAAATCTTCATTAAAGGTGTAGTAAATGGCAAATTCGTGTAGTGGCGACCTTTTTTTTAGCTCTACTGCCCCGAGTGGCAACCTTCAGGGGGCGGCAAAATCGAAGAATAGCTCTAATATTGCTCCGGGTGGGAAATTCATGTTTGAAGGGGCGGCAATTTCAAGATTTTGCCTCGGTTCGGAAATTTCGTAGATCCGCTGCTGCCTTTGGTGAAAGTAATTGAATTTATTGTTTACCACTTTTAATTTATAAACAGTGCTCCAGTCCTCATTGAGAAGATCATCATTTAATTTTTTTTATTGAATTGTTCTTTAATGGCCTAACTCTGACAAATCCTTTCTTTTTGTTATTTTCATTTCCCACAACATCCAGAGTAATTATTTGTGCATTATGGTCTGACAAACCATTTTCCATTGGAATTGTTCCATGTATTTCTAATTTGTTGTGCTCTACAAAAATGTTATCAATAATGGTTCTACTATTTTTTTGTGTTCTAGTTGGGAAATTTACAGTTTGATAGAGATTGAATGATCTAAGCATTCCTAGAAGCTAATCTGTCTGGTTACATTCTACAGCAAAATTTATGTTGAAGTCTCCACAGAGGATAATTTCCCTTTTAGTTCGTGATAAATTTATTAGAACCACTTCAAGTTTATTACAAAATTTACTGAAGTCTCCTGTGGGAGCCCTATAAACTGTCAGCACTATAAGATATTTGTTTTCTAATTCTAACTGTATTGCCCAACATTCAAAATCTTGTTCTCTACAGTATTTACTTACATCTAACGATTTTGACTCAGTATTTTCTCTTACATATATTGCTGTACCACCCATTCTCATCTCTGACCTGGAATAACATGAAGCTAATCTATATCCAATAAAAGGGAGGAAACATATTTCAGAATTCTTTAGATGATGTTCTGTCAGACATATGATATTTATGCTAAGATTCAATGATTTTTGGGTTTCTTCTACAGATATTATCAACTCATCAAGTTTGCTTGAGATACCCCTAATGTTCTGATGGAACAAAGCTATTTTAGACTGATATTCTTTATTTTTGACTGTAATATCATTAAGTATATTTCTCAAATAACTCTTCCTACTCTTGATATTTGGCCTAAAAAAGACTGAGTCCTACCACCAATTACCACTGGGATGGGGTTCACATCCAACCTGCCTCTCCTGATGCTACTGGCAATCATTTGCGTTAGCCTCATCTTGCCCCGAACATTCAGGTGGAGTCCATGGGAGGTATGGTCACTCCGTGTTATGCAAGAAACATCTATCAGACCAATGTGTGTTCGGTCAGCCTGACACAATGCACGCTTCAGATCTGCCTGTGTACGCTGTACATGACCACGCATCCAGGGTTGATCATAACGCTTGAAGAGGTCAATAAAACTAACATTGGTGTGAGTGGTGTTTTCAGCAATGTTGTCAATGTCTGTTTCAACACAATAATTGAGATTTCTGGGCAGACTATTTCCAGGACCCCCAACTATAATTATATGATCCTCTTTAGTAAAATCTTTCCCCAGGTTTGAAATTTCATCCACAACATTGCCAAGTTCTGCATTAGGCTTAAATATACTACACACCTCAACATCAGAGCCCAGACTTGACTGTAACATTTTACTTAATCCCCTACCGTGACTACTTCCAAGCAATAACACCTTCTTGGATTTCTTTTTACGAGCTTTGCACAATGTGTGCTTTTTTACAACTTTATTGCAATGAGACATCCCTACTGTGGTATCTGATACATCCTCAGTTAGATTCTCCAACAACCCAAAAGTATTGGAAACTTCCAACTGAAAATTTGTAGAATGCAGGTCCTGTTGTTTCCCTCCAGTTTTGGCTGCAGTCCACTGGAATACCTTAACATTTTCAGCCTTCAAAACATTGAGCTCTTTAGTTAATTCAGCCACTGTGGATTCGAGACAAGAGATCCTACTTTCTAGGTCACTCTTTTCCTTCCTACTTTTGCAAGTCAAACAACTCCAAGGAGAGTGAAGCGCGTTTTCAGCTTCCATGTAGCCACATTTTTGATGAAAACGAACTCCACAATCATTACAGCTGTTTCCCTGCTTTATAATCCTGCGACAGCCACCACACTTCATGCTCATTGAGGTATTAAACAAAACAAAATATGGGCCATGAAGAGAGTTGTAACTTAACCTATAGGTTGGGGTAATTCCGGATCGGGGTAATTACGAAAAAGTTTAATGGCAGACTTAATTTTAAGGTTAGGGAATTCCCATGCTAGTATGTTGTACATCGCGATCAGTTGGTCACACTGATAGTTCTTCGCGCCATTTTTGTGAACGTCATTGTTGTGATAAGGGCGGACTCAGGAGAACATTCATAAACATCCGTTTTTTCAAACCAACTACTCCTCTTTAGAGCCCTGCAGGTAAGTGAAAACAATATTTTATTGAACCATATAGTGTTTTATCAACTTTTCAAGATTATGAATGATCGATTTTATGTGTTTTGGAAAATGACAGGTGTACCTGCGTCCATTTTGAGGTTAGTCCGGAATCACCCCACCACAAAGGAGTAGCGGGGTAATTCCGGACGATAAGGTTTCCTATCCAGGTTTCATTATTAATTCACATTTTGGTCTTTTTTAGGTATAAAATGCCAAGAACTTCCGTTAAAAAAAAATGTTGGCCCCTCCTATTCAGCTGATGACTTGGCTAATGCTGTTAGGGATGTAGAAAATAAAAATATGACAGTCAAAGGAGCTGCAACTTTTATAATTTTCCAAAATCTACAATTTTCGATAGATTGTCTGGAGGCTAACACTTCGCCTTCATTCCAATGAAGTTTTAACTATATACTTCCTAAATATTATTGGATGGACATTGCTTTGACCTATGATCTGTATCCGAAATTACCCCACTGACAGTGGGTAATTCCGGACAAGATGGGGTAATTCGGGAACCTAACTTACCAGCAGTAAAATATTTTTTTAGCCATTAAATTGACATGATTGGATTCATTACCAAATAAGGAATCTGATCATACTCATTGATTGTGAATTTAACAAATTTATGAGGACTAAAACCAATTAAACACTGAAAAAATCATCGAAACTGTCAAAACCGTCCGGAATTTCCCCAACCAACAATAAATACCTTTCCTTATTTTGCAATATAATTTCCACAAGACACAACTTTCTCCGTTTACCACGCAAGCAAATCAATTTTAACAATAAACCAGTTAGTAACTTCTTGTTTCCTTCACTGATAGAAGATTAATTCCCTTTAACGGGTATTCTTATACTGTAAACAAAACACACGTGTTTCAAAGTTGTCGAACCAACACCTTTTTGAACTATTTAAACTATGATACTTTTACTACACAGTGTTACTACACTCAAATTCGCTAAACACACCACCAGACAAATATTTCTACACGTTATTTTCCCGGCATTTGCCTGGAGTGATTTGGGAAACCATGAAAAACCCAAATCTGGATGCCCGGATGCTCATTTCTAACTGTACCGACAATCTCGTTGTATGAATTGAATCATTGTCCCTGAAGGTTGCATCAAACCAGTTTTCTGCTTTTTAAAAAAAATTGTTAGTAGCTTCTTCTCCATTCTTATCTACATATAATTGTTTCAATACCTCCGATTTTCTATAAATTGTGGATTTCTTTCACTGCTATTGAACGATGTGTGCTTGCTTACAACCTTTTCGAAATATATCTGCCCTTCTGTAGTATCTGATTCTGATACATTCTCAGACTCACCAATAGCCATTAAGAATTCGAAACTTCCGAATGAAAATTTTTACAACGCAGGACCAATCAGTGTTGACTTCAGCTGCTTTTTCTGCTTTCAGATCATTGGAATTTTAACTAAATCAGCCATCGTGGATTCGAGTCAAGAGATAGTACGTCCTATTTCTTAGTTGCGTCCTATGAGTGAAGGTTAACAGCTCCAAAGACTGCGAACCTCAATTTCAACTTCCATGTTGCAACATTCCAATGAAAACGAATTGTATAATCGTCTAAACTTTTTCCTTCCTTTACAACACTACAACAGCTGCCACACCTTAGTATTAGTACAATATAAACAACATCTGTGTCCAACTTAATGAATCAACCCCCTCTGAAATATATAAACTAGATTCTGTTGCTACACCATGTTACGACACTCACTGTATCACGTTATATAATATTAATTTTGAACAAAGTGCTCCAGTTTTTAAATTTTGGGTGTATGAAACCAGAGTTGTATTTGTACCTATGGCATTTGTTATTTGTAATATTATATTACTTTATATGTGCGATTTTGCAAGGTGAAATTAAAAATTCTGTAATCTCACCTAATGTTGTTTTCAGATACCCATGTTGGCGGCCACTCCCCTCACACGTGGTCCGCGCGTTTCAGCTGTCCATGTCGGCGAGTGGGAGTTCGGATTCAGAATGCGCTGCTGCTATCACTCCAGCGCCGACTTGCAGTAGCGGCAGCAGTGACAGCTGCCTCGGCCTCTGGAAGCTACTGGAGGAAGCTGTGGCAGCAGATGGAGATCCCTTCCATCTGACTCCTCCCACATATGATCTGTTAGGAACAGATGGACCCCATTGGTTGGAAGCTCCAAGCGTTCACTGCTGGTCGCAGTGTGAGCGAGCAAGTGATAAGTGTCGTCACTGGCTTGAACATTACTGTGCCTGACCAGCCAAGTTGGTGGTATCTAATGACGCTTTTGTATGTTAGTGGTCTTGCAGCACATCTCAGCGGTAATTTATGAACGCAAAGAGTTTCCAATACCCCGATACCACATCCCTCTTTTTATCAATACTGCTGAAACGTTATTGATTGGAATATTGCTTTTAATGTTAAAGTCTGCAAAAAATAATTCCAGAGGAGTTCCCCCTCAATCAAACAAGTTTCCTTCTGAAGATGGAGTACGTAGAAGATGTTGAGCTATTATTCATCATGGCTTTCACGTGCAAATGGAATTTAAAAATTGTAAAAATAATTATTTATAATTTGAATACGTAAACAGTAATTCTTAACTCTTTCTCTCCTATTTCCAAGAAAAATAAATAATAAAAAGATCCAGTTGTATTAATGCATTTTTGATTATAGTCCCCAATGTATAAACAAATTGATTAACTGCAATTTACTAATATGAGTCACAATATCCAGTTGTTAGTAACTTTTTTTTTTAATATTACACTGGTGGAAATAAAACGTGCAAACCCAGACGGGATAACTGCCATCTCTAAAATGGTTCCATCATTTCGTAAAATCTCCCGAAGGACTGGAGTAATGTCAGAACAGAGATTTGTTACACAGTGGACTCAAGAAGGCTATAGAACTCGTAGAGCTGGCATTGGTCGGCGCAGAAGTACAACGGATTGCGAAGACAGCCAAATTGTGTGGATAGCTGTTGCTGTCCAGATCTGAGCAGTAGTTACAGAGAGTCACCCCACGGACAATTTTAAACCGGTTACTTGAAGTTGGGTTACACTCTTGAACGCCTATGCAGTGTGTTCCATTAATACAATTTCACTGCCCACAACGTCTATCCTAGAGAAGTACACTTGACACATGAGAGGCTTACTGTTGTATTTAGTGACGAGTCCCGATTATGTTTGTGGCAAATCGATAGCTGAGAACATGTAAGCCGGCGTAGTGGAGAAAGGACCCATCCTGCTGTGATTTCAGAACGTCACATAAAAGGAACCACTGGTGATTTGAAGGGCAATCAGTTACAACAGTAGGACTGAATTGGTTTTTATTGAAGGACCCACTGGTGATTTGAAGGGCAATCAGTTACAACAATAGGACTGAATTGGTCGTTATTGAAGGACCCACTGGTGATTTGAGGGGCAATCAGTTACAGCAGTAGGACTGAATTTGATGTTATTGACAGCCCGCCAGTACGTGGACAGAGTAGCACACCCTGTTGTGATACCCTTAAGTCCACTATCCAAATCGCATCTTCCAACAGGATAATGCCCGTCCTCATACTGCGGCCATCTCAACACAAGTCTTACAAGGGTTACAATCATGGATTGGACTACACTTTCCCAGATTTATCCCCAATAGAGCATGTCTGGGATAATATTATATGACATACCGACTGGAATGAAAGAGAAGGAAATACGAGACTGTGTTTATTACCAAAACCTTGAGGGAACAGTAAGTAAAGCTGAATACGAGAAAGGCTACGTCTTAAAATTCAGAACTGGCCCTAAGGGAAAAGCCACCGTTCATCATGTGGCGGAAGTAGATCCACAGCTCAGAAAAATTATTATTGCCAAACAGTGGCTATATTTGGGCTTCCGGTCAATAGCCGGTAAAGACTTCCTAGTACTCGTAGTACCTAAGTGCATGTAAATGATACAGTCTATGTCATATTAGCAAGCACTGCAACAAAGAAAAGTTCACATGCTTTCACTGTGGCGAAGAGGATCACAATAGATCTGAATGTGATAAGAAGGGACAACCTCCTATTTGCGTGCCTTGTATGAAGCTAGGGAAAAGGGTTAATTGTTCATCTAAGGACGACTGTCCCACATTCCAGATGTTGCTTCAAAGAACCATAAATAAAATAGATTATGGACAGTAAGGCCGTAACAGATCTAGTTATCAACAAAATTCGAGATTTAAGCGATAACTCAGAGGGATTTCTACATCTGGTGTCAAAGGAAAAAACCACAATTCTCCAAGTAGAAGACTAAGGGACATGGTGAGATCATGGGAATACTGGAAAAAGAAATGACTGAAAGAAGTAATAAGAATTGTGATGCTAGCACCCAGACCGATGGAATTGGGGAGGCAATAACCAAGCAACAATCTACACAGGACATTATCACGAAAGCTAACAGGAATGCATCACAAAAATGCAACCCTGCCGAAATTTATAAAAAATGTGAAAAGGCAATGCGACTGGCAAGACTAGAGGAAATGTCACTCCTCACAATAGTACCAAGGCACTTAGAACGGGACACAGCAAAGGCAGGTCTATAAAATTTCCAGTTCCGGAAGCCATAGATAGGATACTATTAATTCAGCAAATCTTCTCACAAGTCCAGTTCATCTTATGGAGCTCGTTTTAGAAGTGTTTGACAGAAGATAACACATGGCCGCATTGCTATTGGTTATAGGCACCAATGACCTAAGAGTTACATACATACACACTACCCATGAACAAATACAGAGTCAATGTAGCACAACTTAATGGAAGGCGCGCTGAGACCATGTTATTAGAAGTAAGAAGACTGGCAGAGGAAATGAATTTCGACGTCCTGTGCCTTCAAGAACCGTACACCAGTGCAGGGAGGGTATCACATATGCCTGTGACATCACAAATAGTGGGTGAAAGTAAACATCCAATGGCTGCTATAGTTATACTTAACAGGAACTATACAGTCACGAAAATTGCCCAAAATGTTACTTGCGTTGAAATAACAACACATAATGAGAGACTTGTGATTGATAATCTCTACTTTCAACATGGTGATGAAATAAATGGAAACCTTGAAAAAATGAGGGAAATCGAAGAAGAAATGGGAAACAGACCAGTAGTGTACACAATGGATGCCAATTCTAAATCTCCACTCTGGCATAGTATGATCAGGAATATCATTAGAGCAGACTATCTTCGAACTGAATCTGGAGGTTATGAATAAACCCTTTAATCCTTAAACATTTCAAAATAGAGCTGGTGCAGCAACAAAATTAGATGTAACATTAGCAAATGGGAAAGCTTTCCGAATAGTACAAAACTGGAAAGTTGGGCAAAATCTAACAACGTCAGACCATTACGTCATCTATTTCTCCATATCTAATGCCCAAGAGTAAGATATGATAGAAGAATGTTTCCCATATTCTTGTAAAACATACTGGAACCTACTAAGAAGATCCTTTGAAATATCACCACATGTCAGATAATGTTGACTTAAAGGCGATGGAACTGATGAATGCGATACAACATGCCATGAGAGTATCAATAGTGAAAAAGAGAACATGTCGCGCGCCTGGTTATATAATTATAAATAACTCAGTTCTTACGCTTTTAACAGATTAACATTTATTGTTCCCAATTCTTATTCTTCTAGGAACTACATCGGACTTAAGTATTCGAAGAATGCAAAGTTCTTCAACAGTGAACTGGTAACAAAGCAACCGTTCGGCCTTTACGTCGCTAACCTCTAGCTATCTCTTGATTTTCTTATCGCCATGGCAACTTACATTTCCTTGCTATAGGAGTAAATATATCATTTTTTGTTTAATTTCATGGCACCAAAATATGATTTTCTTATGAAATTATTCTGTTCTGTCACAAACACTCATTGATAAAAGATGTATTTTGTGAAACGATACGCTTCAGAGGTTGAAAAAAGTAAGGAGAACTCGAAGGCACTACCATCATGCAAAAACTGCTGCTGAACGTACCTGGACACTGGATCAGTACAGGTCAGCGAAAGCTGAGTACCATCAGAAACTTCAGGATGTTAGATTAACCAGTTGGGAGACATACATAAACAAAAACTTGGTATTAAAACCATGGGGACTTCCGTACAAGCTAGCTACGTAGAAGGTAAAATCACCTACCACTTTTTCTACACTCAGGAAAGAAGATGGGAGTATGAAAAGAAGTTGGCAGGAATCGGCAGAACTTCTCCTGAAAGCGCTCTTGTCGAACGACAAGCAGGAGTCCGATTCTGAGGAACACAAACTTACAAGGCAACTATTGAATAACGAATATGATAATGACGTGGTGGTTCTACCATTCCCTCAAGTGGAAGTAAGTACCGCAATAAGCACGCTGAAGAGGAATGAAGCACCAGGACCTGATGGGATAACAGCAGAAGTGGTGCAAGCCTTAAGTCAGCAAATAGTTCCTTACCGAATTGCTGAACGTGTGCCTGCTGCAGGAAAGGATACTCCATCGTTGGAAAACATCGACCATAAAAATTATAAGGAACGGAGACGATTAGGACACTACATTACCAAAGACCTACAGACCATTTGCCTACTCAATAAACTTAGAAAAATTCAAGAAAAATTACGATGTAAAAGAATTAAAGAATTCAGATTATTGAAAGGTATGAATCAGCAGCAGTTCGGCTTCCGGAAAGGCAGGTCAACAGAGGATGCCTTAAATGAAACTCAACATATAGTCAACTCGACAAACAAAAAATACGTCATTGGTGTATGTATCGACATGCCAGCGTTAAACGAACTTTTGAAAAACTCAAGATGTTTAGTTATTTAGTATTAGTGGGGAATAGTTTTTACTAACAGGCTGTGATAATTTACAGTGTGTAGTAATAATAGTTAATTACTTGCAGCATTTTCGTAATATTAGGATTTGTCTTTATCTTTCAAAATTTTGTGAAGTATAAAATGTTATAATACTATTAATATAAGTATTCGTTGTGGACTCTAGAGAATGAACCAACTGAATATACAGATAAAGAAATAAACAAAAATAATAGTGCCAGGAGTAGACACATTAGGTCGCACGGTCACCCAGCGCAAACTGTGGAACAACTGACTACACAAGACATAAGAGCATGGAGCGACCCCAAGGAGTCATCCAAACACTTGTCGATTCAATGTGACAAGGATCCACGAATGTATAGGTGCTTATAATGGTCGCATTTGATACTGACGCATGTATCTAGAGGGAATAAATTTGGTCTGATCCATTTCAATTTGTTATCATTTCTTCTGCGTCTTACAAAGTTTATAAAAATTCCACCAACTTCTGTCTGGGTGTTGCAATTTTTTCCGTCAGTGTATAACTGCGAAAATACAATAATTGCTGCTCTGGTTTAAATTAGTTCATAAAGCCCCGTAATGGATAGGCAGGGGAGAAATGCAGGAGATAGCCCACTTTATTGTGGAGTAAATTAAGGAGTTAAAATATTTTATCCAACACTTCGATAGTACGTATATATATATATATAAAAAGAGAAAATGAGTCTAATACTTGCAAAATTCACTTTCTAGATTTTTCGATGTTTTTGGGACCTCTAAATTTGTAGACTATGTATAAGCTTCTGGAGGGATGGTCGATACTCTAGAAATGTTTTTCATTTAGTTTAGTATCTTTATATTTCCTCTTATAAACTGTAGAGATTGATTTCTTGTTTTGTTTGATCGTTTCCTATTCTATTTTCTACAATCTTACCATTTAGTAAGGAGATAAGTGTAAAAAGAAAACTTTTAAGGAATTGAAAATTTATTTGTTTTGCTCATAGCTGGGGTCACAACTTATCTAAACAAAAAATTGTTTTGTATTTTCGTTTGTGTCTACAAGGGCCCATTAAGCTTTCGTATCTTTTTTTTTGTACTGAATTTGTTTTGGATGTGTACACAAGATCCGTGCAGAACTATGGTTGTTAGACTTAGAGATAACCTACATTTTAGTGAAGAATAAGAAGAATGGAAGCGTTCTGGCGTACTTCGTGGTACGCAACAAGCTGGTCAAAGGTGAAGGTTGGGTTTAGGCATCAGGGACTTTTCGATTTCCAGTTACATGCCTTAACCACTCAGCCATCAGACCGCAGCGAAATGTTAGTTATTCTTTTGATTTATTTTTAATTGTGATTTTGCGTATTTTACAGCTAAGGCCTTTACTTTTGATTCATTCCCGAATATCTTACAGTTAATTTTACTAAACTTGTGCACTGAAATTTACGGTGCATCTTCAGTATTTTGCAAGATAATATGATCGACGACTACAGCTCGGCAGAAAACCGTTAATCGTTAACCAACAAAGTTACCAAAATTGCAAAAATGTAACTTTTAAGTTAACCTAAAAATCATTAACGTTCTTCTTAACTTCCGTTAAATTGAACTTGACAGTGTAGCAAAATGTGGCGTTAATAAAATATGGCTGCAGCAGCCCTACCCGATCTCCTCTGCTAACAAAACCTTGGGCTAGACAGCGAGGTTTTTGCCGATGGTTACAACATATACCGAAGAGACAGAGGAGAAGTTTTCATAGCAGTTAACAAAAACTATCACAGTGTTCACAAATCATGACCATGAGTTACTTGGGATGGATTTCTGGGGTAATAAAATAGAAAAAAATCCGGGTGTTGGCTGATTACCGCAGTGGAAGAAAGACATATGAAGATGAGGCTATTTGGGAGAAATTATATTCATACACAGATTTCAGAGATCAGAATAGAATGGTCATTATTGGTGGGGATTTAAAGTTACCAAGTGTAAACTGGGTATGAAATACTATTAACACAAGCTAACAGTGATTTGCAAATATCTTAATATGGGAAGGAGGATTTACACAAGTGGTAGAGCAGAACACTAGGGGACAAAATATTTTGGATATATTTCTAATAAAGCCCGATGATAACATTGTGGGATGTCAAGTAACCTAAGAAATAAGTGATCATGAAGCAGTTATGATGGATATTAGATCATTCAGTGAACCAGGAGCCAAAATTGAAGGGAGAAATAGGTACAATTATAAAAAGACACAGATTTTGAATTTGAAGCGATATTTCAGAGAATGGAAAGCAAATGGAAAGAAGGCACAAGTACAGTAGAGTGAAGATTGGAAGAGTTCAAGGAAAGGAGGAAAAAAATTTAATTCCAAAACAGAAAATTAACAGGGAGGTGAGGAGGTTAATGAAGTCGGTAAGAAAACATAACAGCTTTAAGAGACAGCAGTGTATCAGGAAATATTTAAAATAACTAAACAAGGATTTAATAATAACTAAGAAAGTGGCTGAAGATATGATTATGTCAAATAAAGATAGGAGTATTGTCATTACAGGGGGACCAGGGGACCATTGACTGATGCATCTAGAAATGTCTATGGCTCTATAGAAAAATGAGGGGAAAGGAAGATGTGAGACGCTTAGATAATTAAATGGTAACCCACGACTTCGTTCGTGTTTGTAAAGAATTTGGATTGACAGCTACCGACATCTAACCATCATAGTGCAAGATGCAAGACTCGATGCTATTACCAATACAAACGCCAGTCATCTGCGCTATGTAGTTCAGGCATCAAAGAAAAGTATACGGACACACATGTCTTTGGTCGATTACGAAAATATCCTTGATTGAACAATTTCAACCACCTATCTCCCACACTGCCACAGTTACTGAAATTCGGCCAACGTTGTTATCGACGGTGATTCTGTGCTACTGCCACACACACACCAGTGATCTGCTCTAGATAGTTTTGGCTGAAAAGTGGATACACATCACATACGTTTTAGGTAAAAATATGAAAGTGCCGCAGGTCGACACTTCTCCCACGCCCCCATAGCTACCGACACCATAGTACAAGATAGGAGACACGATAACCACTACCACAAACAAACACCAATGGTCTATACTATGTAGTTGTGACTGCAGATTGGCATATTCGGAGACTCATGGTTTTGGTCGAAATACGAAATATCCTTGATCGGCCAATTTCAGCCACCATATTTCCCACACTATCACAGTTACGAATTCGGTCAACGTTGTTATCGACGGTGACTCTGTGCTACTACCACACACAAACACCAGTGATATGCGCTAGATAGTTTTGGCTGAAAAGTGATACACCATGACACATACGTTTTAGGTAAAAATATGAAAGTGCCGCAGGTCGACCACTTCTCCCACGCCCCCATAGCTACCGACACCATAGTACAAGATAGGAGACACGATACCACTACCACAAACAAACACCAATGGTCTATACTATGTAGTTGTGACTGCAGATTGGCATATTCGGAGACTCATGGTTTTGGTCGAAATACGAAAATATCCTTGATCGGCCAATTTCAGCCACCATATTTCCCACACTATCACAGTTACCGAAATTCGGCAACGTTGTTATCGACGGGTGACTCTGTGCTACTACCACACACAAACACCAGTGATATGCGCTAGATAGTTTTGGCTGAAAAGTGATACACCATGACACATACGTTTTAGGTAGAAAAATGAAAGTGCCGCAGGTCGACCACTTTCAACCCCCATATCTCCCACACACCCATACCTACCGACATCTAATCACCATAGTACAAAATAGGAGACTCGATACCACTACCACATACAAACACCATTGCTCTGTGCTATGTAGTTGAGGCAGGAGAATGACATATACGAAGACACATGTCTTTCGTCGAAATACGAAAATACCCTGCATCGACCACTTTTAACCATCATATCTCCCACATCCCTACAGCTATCGACATTCGGCCAACGTTGTGCGCTACAGGAAACTCCATGCTACTTCCATACACAAAGTCCAGTGATCTGTGCTAGGTAGTGGTGGCTGAAAAATGAAATATAGAAAACACAGGTCTATTTATTATATACTAAGCCACAAAGCCCGTCAAAATTGACGGGTTTGGAGTATTCTGGCAATTAATTTCTTTTTAGTTGCTTACCTAAACAGAATTGTTTTGAAATAAAGCTCAATGTGCTGTAATTTCTCATCCCTTGTGATGTAGCAAAACGTTTCAGTTGTCAACTTGATGCAGGTCGCATTTCAGTCAAACCACAATCTTCGCTAATAATGCGATGAAGATCGATGTGTTAACGGATGACATAAATTACATAGCCTACAGTTGAAATAATGACCACAGTGAAAACGAAGGATACTAAATTAAATCATAACAACTTCAGTATTCTGGCAAATCATTTCTTAGCAATCGCTTAAATAAACACAAAAATAAATCATAATATAATTCCTATTGCCTTGCGCAATAACAAAATGTTTCTGTTGCTATCCTGGTCCAGGTTGCATTTCAATCTAACAACAGGCAGTTCAATCATTACCGTGGTGCCACAATCTGATGATGAATTCTTGTAGAACTCGACGAAATAAATCGAAAATAAAGAATAAAATTTTTTGATATCTTTCTTGGTTTTCGAGATATAGCATGTTGAAAATCAATTATAACTGTGATTTTGGTGAAGTTTCCTCTGGTCCAGGACGTATTTCAACCTAACAACAACCACCAGGAAGAAAATACATTATAGTGCATTTCCACCGTGTAGATATAGCGGTTTTGGTAATTTGTTTTTTCTGGTCCAGGCCAGATTTCACCCAAACCACCTAAATTTTGAGATACAATATCTCGAGAACTAAGCGAGATATGGAAAGAAAATGTATTATTTGTTTTCGATTTGTCTCTTCGAGTTACATACGATATCATCATCAAATTTGGCAATGTCGAAATTTTTCTTCTGTTCCAGGCCGCATTTCAACCTAACCACGTCAATTTTGAGATACAATATCTCGAGAATTAAGTAAGATATCAAAACATTTTATTCTCTACTTTCAGTTTTTTTCGTCGAGTTACATAAGAATCCATCAACAAATTGCGGCTTCACGGTTATCGTAGAATCCCATAACCACGTACAGTACTACGCTAAACCATGGAGGAAATATTTCCTTCCTCCATGTGCTAAACATGCCGCCAGAGAAACAATACTTACTTTACACGCATATTAATACATATACTTATCACATTTCAATGGTCACATTGCATCGCGAAATAAACCAAATAAAAAATCTATAAGGGTTCTTCAATCTTAATTTTTTATATTCGTTATTCAGAATTATACTAACACATTTGAATAGCTGACACAGTTACATGCGGCTGAAATAAGGCATCAGTAAAACCAAAGTAAATTAAAAATAAATCTTAACAGCTTACGTCATTCCAACGTAATATTAGTTTTAATGGGTGGAAGGTGATATTTTCCACCGGCCGGAAACTGGTACTGCCCTGTTGAAATTTGTATCAATTGCTTCGTTATAATGGCATCTTCTTCACATTTGCACCCTCCTTTTTTTCTGAAACGTCGCCATGAATTAAATTAAAAATTCTGAAACGTAAGACGCTCCGCAACCGAAAAATGTTAGCAACTTTCGTTAGAACGAAGTAATGAATTAAGTAACAGAAAAAAAATTAAAAAAAAAAAAAAACATCTACAAAACTGCCGCTAACATTGCGAAAATTAACTTACATATAGCTGATATCAACGAATACTTCTACATAAACTAATATTAAATAAATCTAAGCAACTAATAAGTATGTTCAGTCAATTAATTTATTCGTGGATGCCTAGAAATGTTATTAAATAACGTGGATATTTCTCTGCAGTTGCTTAACTAATCAGAATTGTTACAAAAATAAAGCTCATTGTAATTTATCGTTCATTGTGTTGTAGCAAAAAGCTTCAGTTGTCATCTTGGTCCAGGTTGCATTTCAGCTTAACCATAATATCCGCTAAAATTTCTGATAGAAAAGTAAAGCTTCAATCACGCGCAATTTAATACATTCAATGCATCGCGATATAAACTTGATCCCAAATCTTCACAGGTTCTGACACATTTCTTTCTTAATACCTAAATATGATGAAGATCGATATTTTAACGGCTAAGAAAGCTTACATCTGCTGAAATAATGACTCCAGCAAGAACGAAGGAGGCTATAACCAACTTAAGCTATGCCATGTAATATTTCATTGTGGTTTAGGCCGTATATATCGCGAAACAATTTGAAACTTCTTTCATTTGAACCATGTAATGTTTCAGTAAAAAAAACTGATAGTTAATATGCCAATTTAAACACAAATAATTTCAGTAATAGGACACAGTTTAAATTTTGAAAAAAACTTAATTATTCATGCCCTCTGCGTTAACGTCAAATGAAAATTGTAATTCTAATCCATGCTAGTTATACTCTATCGAAACATTTAGCAGCACTGATGCTCGAAATACAAAGCTTTTATCTTACAATATCTATGGACAAAGAATTTAAGGAATACTTCAATATATCAAAAGAATATTACGTAAATATAAGCATCTAATGATTGATATATCGATTTTAACGCAATACATACTTTTATTTCAGTGTTCTGTGGGTTAATTTATTCATTGTTGCTTGGAAATGATATTAAATAACGCGCACTCCCACAAATAATATCGTAAAGCGTGACGTCATAGCGCAACGTCATAGCTTGACGTCACCGCGTGACATGACGTAGGTGCGACACGCTACATCTTGTCTATTATACTAATAGATATGATGATGATGGAGAAGAAGTTACTGAGGATTTGAAAAAGGCAGAGATTTTAGTGAGAGCATGGGGACAATGAAACAGAAACGGGAGCGTCTAAATCAATGGACGAGCTTAACAACCCAATTAGAATTGAGCAGACCAAGAAATTTGAAATTCATCCTGAGATATCATGAAGGAAATAAGTAAGCTGAAAAAACATAAAGGGGGCTGGTGAAGTTAATATTACTACAGACATCTTGAAGATAGCCGAATGTGACATAGTACCTTATCTTCAAATATTATTTAATAGAGTCTGGACACTTGTTGGTTACCAGAGGACTGGAAAAGGAGGGGTGAGAAACAGAGTCGAAAATTATAGGCCCATCAGTTTGACATCAGTGGCACGTAAATTCATGGAGAGATTGATATGCAATCACATCAAAAATATTTGTGAAGAGGATGAGTGGTTTTCAAGTCGGCAACATGGCTTTACACAAAAACTTTCATGACAATTTCAGCTGTTGGGATATATGCAAGATATTTCGGATGAAGTGAACAAGGGAGGGCAAATTGATAGTGTAGCACTAGATCTTTCAAAGCCTTTTGACTGAGTGAGCTACAAAATGGTAGTAAATAAGGTAAAAACTAGTGAAGTGGATGAGAAATTGATTTGCTGGGTAGAAGAAGTTTTAAAAGGTAGAAAACAAAAAGTTAGGGTATTTAATGCAGTAAAAATTGGAGTGCCACAGGGTAACGTATTGGGACCATTGGTATTTATTATTCTAATAAATAATTGTGTTGATTGTTTACTTCCAAAAATTAGATTGTTTGCAGATGCTATATAAAAGGATAAAAACGGTAGATTACTGAAAACAGTTGCAGGTGATCTGGACAAGATATCTAGTTGGGTTAGTAAACATGGGATGAAGATAAGTCCAAAGAAGAGTCAGCTTATTAGATACACAAATTAAAAACTAAAGGTTGATTATGATTATAAGGTGGGGAAAGAATTGCTTGTTGAAGAACTGGGAATTACATTTGATAACAAGCTTAACTGGACCCATTGGACAGTTAGTAGGGAAAGGGATCAAAATTCAGCACTTGATAGAGAGAATGATCAGCGGATGTACGAGAGAAGTAAAGGAATTGGGTTACAAAACATTGGTCAGACCATTGCTTGAATGTGACCCACATTTTGAGGATCAAATACAGGAGTAGGAGAGGGTGCAAAAAAGGGCTTCTAGATTTGTTTCTGGAAATTATCGCAGAATGCAATCAGTGACTGATATTATAAAAGAGTTGGAATGGGATTCATAGCAAGACAGGAGGAGGGTGAAGAGAGTCACGGGAGAGTACAAGGCGTATATTGGCGATGAGGCATGGAAAGATATTGGTGTAAGAATTAATAAAAGTAATGCATGGAAGGTAAAAGATGATTATGACCACAAACTGACACTCGATTTCAGGCACAAGGGTGTAGGATAATTCTCCTTTTTAGTTAAGGGTTTTAGGGATTGGAATAAGTTATCAAGACAAATGAAGAATAATTTACCAAAAACGTTGAAAGAATTTAAAGTTAAAATTTGTAAAGAGCAAATGTAGGTGTGTGCAAGAAAGTGGAAAGTTGGGTTTGTAGGGAAATTGTCACCGAAGCGTGCGCTCCATTGCAATTTAATTAAATAAAAAAATTCAGTTCAATTTTACCACGCCAGTCGAATACCAGAAATTTTGAAGCAGTATTCGGTCGAAACTTCATACAATTCATCCACGCAATGACGACTCTTTGTGGGCATGAAAATAATAATACAAATCTAATCAAACAGCAAGCCAACAACAAGTTGTAACATCTTCCACATGTGACGCTCGTAGAAGATACTTCTACCTGCTGCCACCAGGCTTTGTTGATACATTCTTCTCATGTTTAGTCATAGTTACTGAAGTTTTTTTTGTCCATATTTTGTTGGTAAGATCTACTATCTTTTTCAGTGATATTGCCGTTTGTATTGTAAATGTTAGCTCCCTTGCGACTCTGTCTACTTCGAACGTATTTTCTGGCATATCAGACGGAGTAAACACAATCCTCATCTTTTCCCATGTAGCTTTAATATTTCGGCTGTCACTACTTGCATATGTTTGTCTTCTGCCCCGTTCGAAGCCAGTCATATTGTGATTACTGGTTGTTATCAAGTGGTCTCCAGCTCCGAAGAAGATTTTCCGATTGTACGTTTGTAATTGATACATCAATGTTTGTTCATGTGCCAGCACTGCTGCAGAAAGTGAAAATATTATGTGCCTGATCTTTAGCTCCAATTCGCTTATGTGTTCTAATATTTCCTCTCGCCTCTCAGTTTTCTGACTGTGCGCAGACTTTGCATTAATATCCGCTGCAAACACAACTGGACAATTTCCCAGAGCTGCAGCTATCTCGCATATTCTATCTTGATATGGATAGATGTCATCCCTGAACTGGAAAGACATGCTTACCATTATTAGGCTTTTCCATGTTGTTCTTATCTTGGCACATATATGCGTTCATTAGATAACTGTGTAATTTTAGTAACGGTTATTTACTTATTCAAAACAATTATTCTTGGCATTGGGATTTTGCCCTCTGTGATTATTCGTGATGTGACAGACATTTGCGGGATTTGGCCTTGCCGGGAATACGGCTCTTGGAGACAAATAATATTTGATCTCGGCTGCTCAGCTATCCTCCTAATTTCATGTAGTACCATGACGCGTCCCATAGTATTCAGTTGAATGACTTTTAACATGAAAGTTACAGGTTCCTTTAATGCACGTATCAAACAAAATGCATCCATAGGTAATGACAAACTAGCTTGTTCGTTTCTTCGGGATCAAATATTTATCCTCTACTCCGAAATTCTTGCGACCTAGATCAGGAGTTAAGATGGATCTGTTGGAATACTTAGCGATTTCAGTTATATCCTGTCATCCGCGAGCTCCACTGAACCCTCAGCGCGGAGACCAGCAGCGACACAGGACTATGGACGCCAAGCAGAGTCTCACGATCAGCAGGTCACGGACATCCCATATACAGACGCCCAGCAATGTTCCCTTTGGTTTTAGACACAGAAAGTACAAGAACGAACACCAGCGAGTTTCAATAAGCTCGAGCAACAAAAGGGTGTTAATGCCCCGCTTTGTCCACCTACCGCGTCCCTCCGTGGGGTTAATATTCCCATCGCTTAAAACCTGAACTCGTAATATGAACAAGAGAAATAAAGGGATCAGGCCCGTCGCTAGACGTTTCAACGCCCTTGTGCAGTACTGATTATGCCGCCCCCTATTTAACTACAGTTATTTATGCTCAGCTTCAGGAGGAGCGAAAAAATCGTGTTTGAGGGGCGATTTGACAACCCCTTCCCCTTACCTCCGTGGACGTGTAGCCTGCGTGCGGTGCACGCCCTGCACACCAACTTTCGGTGGGGCTCAATGGGGTTTGGCTAAGGCACATCGGGATCGTCGATTCAGTATCCTGCACTTCTTCTTTGAAGTCCAGACCTCTGAAGGGAAAAATGGAGGGAAGGTGTTCAGTTATGTAACGATAATCTTCTCCTTACTGATTAATTTGTAAAAAAAAAAAAAATCCAGTAAATGCTATGAACATTTGATTGTTAGTGTTATTCGTTATTCGGATGCCAGATATGTACAGCGAGTTGGCAGGAACCGTTCGATCGGCGGAAAGACAGAATTCTGGGATTCCATACCTGTGGAAGCTTTGTTCGAATAGTGGGATGGTGTAACGGATCGTGCACTTGTCATTGGATAGGAGACCAACGCTACGACCAGCAGGTAGTCGCCGAAAGATTTTAACTATGTAAACAATTTCCGTTCACGACAATCTGGCGACTCAGATAAGATCTGACAGAGACACCAGCTCCGTGGGAAAATAAGCACTGTTGTGTGAGTGGAGACTTTCCCGGCGTATCGATGCAACAAAATCTTCTCGGGTGTCAAGCCGGATGGTGGTGTAAAAACACGACGTTTCGACAGCTGACTCTGCTATCTTCATCAGGTATCTGTAGTTGAGGCAGAGACAGTCAGCTGAGAATAACTACAGATACCTGATAAAGACAGCAGAGTCAGCTATCGAAACGTCGTGTTTTTACACCACCATCCGGCTGGACACCCGAGAAGATTTTGTTATAAGCACTGTTATTTTAATAGAATGTGTGGAATTTCCATATCGCCCCACACGTTTGCGAAAACTAAAGTCTGAATCGCATTCTGGCGGAAATAAACGAAAGTCCATGATGCAGTCAGCCAATCTCTGGCATGAAACTCTAGAAATGTTTCGCATGCCTGAGAAGCGTGAATATTTAGCCAATAAGAAATTTGTTTAGAGTATAAGTTACTATTTACAATGATTTTTTCCGCATGTTGAAGCGAATCAAGAGAGCTGCCAACAAGATCGAGCTTGGATTGGCGGAAGAGAAGGGTGGATGAGCCTCGAGGAAGGGAGGAAGGACTCTGCGGCTGTGATGAAGGACGAGATATCATATTTCGAACGGTCTAGTAGACTGGTTGACTAGCAAGCTGGCTGGGGCTTGATAGTAGCTGCGAAACTTTAAGTTTGAAGATCGAACTGTGATATTTTCCTAGACGTTGATGTCTATACTGAGAGATGTTGAGACGTGGCCGTGTCTGTGAACGGCTCACAGTGTAAGGTGTGGTGAAGAATGTGATGGACATCATTGCGGTAAAGATTACGTAGTAGTAAATTGATTGCACTGATACTTTCTTCTCGTATAACCCAACTAACGCCCCGAGTGAAGAAATTCACCCTAATAAGAGTATCTCTGCTAAATAACGATTTTAGTTAGGCAGCGAGCATTTATTGAACCCAAAAATTAAGTTGAAGGCTGCAGATTAATATGAACTTTAGCAAAGAGTATAACTATTGCGTGTCCTTGCCATTTTCTTAATGTGCTTGTTAGCAATCTTGTAAAATCGTGTTCTGATATTAAAATATTTCAATGTTGTCATAGAATATTTTCTTTCATAACATAATGACCGCTTATGTACGACAGGGGTGTTGTTTTGAAAATTTTGATTGTTTATAATCATTTAAAAATAAACACACCTCATGTATGTTGGTCATATTGATTTGTCAATAAAATAGTCAGGTTATGACGATCGTTAGTTTATTTACGTTTGCAGAATTATTTCGAACACCTTTTTCATTCAGTAATGATTAATTATCCATAATTAAAAATAATCTAGGGCGTGCCAAAAAAACCAGGGACACTACAGTTAAGAGAGAGGGGTCAGAGTCGCTCTGCTCTATCCACACTGCGCTGCCCCACCCCTACAGGCGAAGGGAAAACAGCTGCCGCGCATGCGCAATCATCCTTACAACGTATGTAATATAATATATGTTGTATTTGATGTTATGTTTTCTTTGGTAAAATATAGCATTTTAATTATTTGTCATGAGCGAAATTAGTGAAGCGTGCGTGTTTACCAACTTCAATTTCATATGTTAATAAAGATAAAAGTTATTTACATGAAATCAATGAATAAAATTTACTGCTTCCAATCAATACGTTTAGTTTTAAAAGTTGCTCAAAACATTTCGTGAATTAAATACAATTTTTAGATTTGTTTACCAGTGTAAGTTAATCCTCGAGAAACGTCATATAAATATTGATATGAAAGTGATAGTGACTGGATTATATTTTTTTTTTTTTTAGTTTTGAGTGATAACTTGCATTATCCATTATGAGGACACGCCCTTCTTCTAGACTCTTAAGCAAGTTAGAAAACCATTCTCTGAACACTTCACCACTGATTTCGTGGTGATAGTCGTCATAACTTTTAGACTGAAACACTAAACCAGCCACTTCAACGAATCCACGAGTTGCTGTCCCACCATGACAAACGATTAATCGAGAGCCTTTACCTACAGGAACCCTGAAGCCACCATTTCGTTTAGAGTAGGGGGTGGTCAACCCGCGGGCCCGCCTTGAACATTTTTCCGGCCCGTGAGATTCATCACACTTTTACAAAATATTTTTTACATTTCATTTTTAGTGTTATATATTTCTTTACAATGTTTTAGTGTCATTATTATTATATTATCTATGTTTACATGTAAGAATAATAGCAAACACAATAATAACTCATTATGTTTCAATTTTTCACTCCAAAAAAATGTCTATAGTGAGTCTAAATCTAATATGGGGATAAATTATTTTATATGCGGCCCGCGAAGTTATAAGTGTTATAAGTGTTCCAAAGTGGTCCGCAAGATTATTTGTGTTAGCCACCCCTGGTTTAGAGTGTTGCCAAATAAACGTCCTTGCGTGATTTTGATTTATCCACGTCTCGTCAAGGTAGATGATAGGTCTTTTCTTAAATCGTGCATTTTCTTAAAAATGAGGCCCTTCTGCAACAATTTCTGTTCTTTCCATCAGAAAACGTATACCGCCATTACATTTTATGTATCTGAAGTAGAGAGTTTTTAGTAATTTATGCGGAGAA
The DNA here is from genome assembly GCA_031002005.1 of Vandiemenella viatica. Lineage (NCBI taxonomy): Eukaryota > Metazoa > Arthropoda > Insecta > Orthoptera > Morabidae > Vandiemenella > Vandiemenella viatica. Next base: position 263,256,793 of record JARYHS010013630.1, read on the forward strand.
GTGACGCATCCAGTGCAGTTAATATTCTCTTTCAGTACCTGCATCAATTTTCTTATGGTAGAATATTAGCCTCGATCATAAAATTGTACTACAGAACGTCGAATGATATGTTTTCGGGAGTTTTTCTTTGAGGAAGAAAAGGATGGCCCTGGAACATTCTACCTGCCTTCCTTACATAGTCGCTGCACTGTTCGTAACGATACGCCACACGCCTCTCCTGTGATTTTTTGCGGTTCCCTAAAAAGTATATTAACATTCTCTTCAGAGTTTTCTTGCGTCTTAAAAAAATATACACATCAAAAATTATTGTTTTTGACGGTCACCTAATATAACAACTATCTAACGCCATTTCAGTTACAACGTTTTTTTGATGATATATTGGTATAAACACAACAATACTGCGCCATACGACAATGCCTCCTGCCTGCCTGTAGGCGGTGGTATACTCGGAGGGAAAGGCAAGGCAAGGGAAAGGGGCGGTGACTTAAGGCGTGGGTCACATGACCTTGACACGCCCGTTGAGAGTGAACAAGGTATATAGTTATCTATGCTCAGTTTAGGGGGAGCGGAAAAATCGTGTTAGAAGTGAGATTTGACGCTCCCCCCCCCCCCGCACTTCCTCCCTCGACGTGCCGCCCGCGTGCGGTGAACGCCCGCTACGGCGGGCCTCAATCATGGAGGAAGGAAATATATGGAGGAGAATTGACGTTAAATCTGTGACGCCGGCTCTAAACTCTCGCGCATGCGTGTTGGCGGCAGCGGCCATATTGCGAACCCATACAAATGCAAAGTTCACATTGTGTTTGATGCTGTGATTATTTCATTTTCTAATGTGTCTAAGTTTTTTATAATGCCATCTTGTGTTGCATACGGTTGCAAAAATAGGCAAGAGAGGAAAGAACCTGGAATATCATTTAATAAGTAAGTTGCATTTAATAATTGTTCTTGAAGTGTGCTGTAGGAATTGCAAACTTTGGTTTCTGTCTATAAATATTTAGTCATAGGTCTCAATGGGATGACTTAGTTCTCAAATTTTTGTTGGTGTAGTGTAGAAAATCAGCATACCTTGCTATTTTGCACATAATAGACCAGCATTACTTTTTAACGAGTGTTGAAAATGAGATTTAAAGGGGTGATTTTTACATCGCGATTCAGGAAAATGTACCACCTCTTACTCTGCTAAGTCTTCACTCGGGTTGTTGTGGAAAACACTTCTAAGCTGGCTCCCATGTTTTGATTGTATCGATCCTATTAACCCATGCGCCTCCACCGGGCCAAAAACTTCGACAGTCTTCAGTTTTTTGTACCATTAGTTTGTTGGCTTATACTGTGAAATGTCACATTTATGTTACTTTGATTAATTATTCAAGGGCCTTTGGATTAAACGTTTATACATTTATTCAGCATTATTGGCATAATGGCAAGCGTTCTTTTCAAATGGAAAGACGTTAAAATATTGAAGAGAATTATTGTTCGTATATACAATTATTTTAAAATCTTAACTAAACTATAACATTGCATTTTTTAAATAAACTGAAATTGTGGATAGACGGTTGAAATTATGATACACGATAATTAAATGGGAGAAGTCCTGAACTGCAATGATATTAGCGAAACATGAGACAATTGTTCTCTCTAGGGCCGTCAAGGGGTGGGTGCTATAAATATATTGTTCGCCGATAGCACTGCACTTTACCGCACTGGTGTGATGAGACGTCAGGAGATGCAGCTGCTTCGACTTCTCAGGCGTAGGTCGGTCGTTGCGTTGGCTGGACCCACTCGACGACCAGCAGGATGGCCGGCAAAAACACAATCTTCCGGCTGTAACAGCGCGGTTACCAGATCTGCCTCTTTACACACTCAGTACCTCTCTCCCCGATCACTCAGCTCGAAGTGTCCCGTAGACTCCAGGTCGCTTCCCAGAAACGATTAAGTGGGTTGGCTAGTGGGGAGAGTTTGGTAGCATTCCTCGCTATTCCCCTAAGGAATTCGTACACCACAGCGTTCGTGACGATACATTCCATTTCAACTGGGATCTTTTGTGACATCATTATTACTTACTACCGGCGTTGGGCTAAAGTATTTTTGAGGACTTCCCTTTCTTCGAACATTGTTTTCACTATTTCTATGTGGTGGAGAATTCCTTCCCCCTCCATTGGTGTGGAATTGATTTCTTCCTCTTTCCTGATCATATTTCATTCGCCTTTCATGACGGAACTGGTTCCTACTCTGATAGCTCTCCTTGAATCTATCTCTGGTGCACTGGGTTTCATATCGGTGCACAAACTCACTCGCTGCCTCAATCGTTCTAACATCATGCATGACCAAAAGCTTTTGGATCTCCCCTGTCATCCTGTGAGCAACATCCAACACAATTTCTCTTTCAGGTGGTGGGTTATTCAGATAATAACATTTTGGAGTTTCACTTAAAAGGAAATCGTTGAGTGATCCCCTCCCCGGTTGATATTTCCTTGCATACCAGAGAGTCTCTGGTAGAGACCCCTCTTAACTTCATGTTGCCTTTCCTCTGACCAGATATTGTTTAGGGAATTTGCTTTGAATTCTGCGTATGTTTCACAAATCTGCAGTTGCCTTTCTCCCCAAACTCGAGCACTATCTCTTAAATTTTGATATACACGGTTCATTTTTTCCCTGTCATCAAAAACACTGAAAATTCTGTACTTTTCAAAACTTGTCACTAAAGTTCTCAATTTCTATTTTTTTCAGGTATAGCAAGGGACATTGGGTTTGCTACACCAACTACATGTTGCACCTGTTATTTCTTTAGATGGCATTTCACTCCATGTAATTCTTCTCCAAATCTGGTAACTTGACTCTCGATGTTGGGAATTTTATTCATCTCCTCATTTAAATTCCCCACTCGCTTATCCAATGTTTCACAGCTTATTGCAACTTCGTCTACAGCCGCTCAAAATTTAACATACTTTTCACTAACTTCATCTACTCTTCCTGCAACTACTTCAAGTCTTATACCCAACTGAGTATTTTGCTGTTTGATATTTGCCATATTGTTTTCATTACTATCAATTCTTTGCCTGACCTTTACTTCAAGACATTCAATTTGTTTTTGTGTCTCCTGCCTAACAACTTGGCATGAATTTTTACACTTTTCTATCTCGCTGCAGACTCCATCAGGTTTCTCTGTCACCCCTTTCAATTCATACCTTATTTTACCCTCTAACTTTAACTCCAGATCTGCTAGTCCACTACTGAACCTTTTATGGACATCTTCCGAATGACTTTTAAATTTATTTTGGATATCAGTTGATTGTATTTCAAACTTAGTTTGGATATCAGCTGATAAATCTGATAACATTATGAAAATCTTAACTATCAGTTTGGGATTATCCTTCTCAGGATCTGCTGGACCTTCAAATGCTTTAAATATTGATCCATTTGTAGTGAGTATGGGAGAGCAAGTTTCAGAGTCTGGTGGACTGCTTTCAGGAACTAGTGACGAACTTCTATTGATTGGTATTTCAGTGCTTAGAAAAATAACAAAGTTTCCTGGCTAGTGGAATCTTCTCTACTAACTCCCCCCCCCCCCATTTTCAAAACTGTTTTCCTTATTCATGGTGAAAATTTCAAAACAGGGAAAAAATCGCCTAAAAGAAGTTTCCCTTTAACTGTTCAAATTTCTCCTAACTTCACTTATCTTTCGACCTTCTGTACCGCCTGTGAGCCCTCCAATTTTCTTTCAATCAGTTGTTAGTTGTTATCCCGAATTATCGCTGCCGGGTCTTCCTCTGTTGTTGCGGCCGCGTAAAATATCTCCGCTTCTCGCCTTCTTTTGTTTTGGATCTTCTGGCGCACTGTTGTCACTTGACAAGTTTGTTGATGTGCCGTTTTAACTTTTTTCTCGTTGGTTTACGTAATAAATCACTTTATTAATAGGTCGCGAGAGTCCTGTTCATAGGTAGTCATGTCGCATTTCTCTCTCTTGAGTAGCCCACACTAATGCTCGCAGATGATGGGATTTAGTACATTTTATTGAAAATGTTTGAAGCAACAAATTCTGCTGATGCGGTCGCCAGTGATTCAGCTTATCAACACACTTTACCGTGTCAAGAAGAATCATACAAAGAAGAATAACAAAATTAACTTTTGTATTAACACTGCAAGTTAAATAAAGTTCAAAATCTTCACCCACACCAGTCATGATCATAAAGTTCATCAGACTTCTATATATACACCCGAAGGTTGTAGAATTCTTAGTTAAAAACGGTTCACATTAACAATTCTTTACAAATCTCACTCGCATTTACACAACTATAACCGAAAACAGTTCAACATTGAAAGGGCGGTTCAAGAAAAACTCGCACATGGGTGGCGTGCCCGATAAGCTCGGCTGCTCCAGGAAGACTCCTGGGTGCCACGCGTCGGGTTACGGGCGTTCTTAACCGACTTCCGGTAGCCGACATGCGCACCGGGGTCCTCCACGGTACTCCCACGGACCGGCGGGAAATTTAACATCCACGCGGCGCTATTACTAATAGCACAGCCGATTCTTGATCTCCCGGTCCATCGGCTTTGGGAGCAGCCCCTATCATATGGCTTTGCTACAACCTTACGACGAATCGTAGTAAATGACGAGCCGGGTTGCTGCACTTCGAAGGACAAAAGGAGTTCCCACACAATATTAAAAGGAATCCCATAACTTTTGGAACTTCAGTCAATAATATTACTGACTAAATATGCTACAAGTGAAAAACATAGCTTTCTACCAAAGTAGTGATCATTACGTAACTCAAACATCATCTACTACTAAAACATCTAAATTATTTAGCACGGCAGTTCTATCATTACCGTGGCGCCACAATCTGATGATGAATTCTTGTAGAACGCGACGAAACAAATAAAAAATAATGAATAAAAAAATGTTATATCTCGCTTGATTTTCGAGATATATCATGTTAAAAGTCACTTTTAGGAATATTTCCTTGTGCTTTTGGTAAAATTTCTTCTGGTCCAGGCCGTATTTCAACCTAACAACAACCACAAGGAAGAAGAAAAAGCTCTTACATTGCAATTTCACTGTGTAGATATTGCGGTTTTGGTAAAAACAAATATTTCTGGTTCTCACCCTAACCTCCTCACTTTTGAGATACAATATCTCGAGAACTAAGCTAGATATCAAAATTTTTTATTCTTTACTTTCAACTTGTTCGTCGAGTTACATAAGAGTCCATCATCAAATTGCGGCGCCACGGTTATCGCAAAATCGCCATTAGCATTAATACCGCATACATCCTCCTGTCAGATTTCATACATTTGTTGTTACACAAACACGGAATTACTTCTTCTTCTAGGCCGTGAGACGACACAACTCTTGTTAAATTTACTTCACTCTTTATATAGTTCCCAAGATGAAAGAGAAATTGCAGTTTTCTTTATACTCAAACAACAAGGTAATTTTAATATCGTCTTCTTTTGTTTTCAACACGAAACTATATCAGAAAAAGCAATTTCGATGTTCAAAGAATTTAAGTTCTTTATTGGCAGTGATCGTGGAACGAAATTAATTCTATCTAATTCATTTCGTTTCTTTAAATTTTCACTTTGACAACAGCGTGTTCATATAAAATGCTGGACTAATATTTGTGGGGTAATTAAATATTTTTTTTTTTTTCTTGACGTAACTACACATCAATTAACGATATTACTTCTATCTCTATGCGCGTAACAATAACAATCAAACATTAGGAATAACTGAATGTCCATTAGGGTTAAAAGGGTACTGATAAAACTATGCACGAATAAATTATTTATATGGTTTAATATATTAATTTTGGGAGACTATTTCCATTATGCTACACTCCTTGACTGGTCCAACTCAACTCACTTCAACGCTTAGTCTGTCGCCTTTATACATCAATGACGACTCATTGGCCCTTTTTTGTGTCTTAGAAAAGCTGACATTTTTCCTCATGCTATCTTCTGTTTGCTGGAAAAGTTCCGAGCTAAGCCGCATAGCTCTTTATTCATATTATTTGTTACAGTTAAGATACAGAGCCTACAACAGCATGTGGATATTTATTTCTGTCATTTAATTATCTCATTACGTAATTTAGATATTCTATATACTGACAGTGCTTGCACATGCGCGTTACTTGATGTCATGGACTCCCTCTTTCGAACTAACACGCGACGGCGCATTACGATTCGAAATACATTAGACATGCCGATCCTAGACTCAAATTCACTTACAGATGTCACCCGGGATTTTCCAAGGCAGTGACAGTTCGTATTGTTTAGATGGTTTGAAAAAAAGCTGTTGGGTTTGGATCGGCCGCGTGTGACCACACATCTCACTGATAAAATTATTTTAAGTTTGTTCCGTGAAGTGAATTTCAGAACAACATTAAAGGCCCATTTAGATGACCCGTTCCCGATCACCCTGTCCTGTTCCCGTTGCAGATTTCACTTTCCTCCCGTCGACAGTGTATTGCACTTAGACGACCCGTCGGCCGGCCCGATCTGGTACTACCGGCCTACCACCATGCGTATATCCGTCTTGCTCTGTACATTCCATTCAATAGTAATACTAGTAATAAAATTAGTTAGTTACAAATTTTTATTAAAGTTCTAATATTTAAATTAAATATGTATGGCCCCTTATTTATCAAAACCACAAATTCTTGGTGTAACCCTGAAGGCTTTATATTATGCGAAAAGCCTAGAAAAAAGACGTGTGCCAAGCAATTATATTTACAAAGGCATGTATTCAGTCGTTTTAGACTCTTATATGTGTTGGATGGTGAAGATTTCAGGAATTTCTAGCGGATGACAGCTGAAATGCCTAATTTCTCGCGTCTTTGTTATGACAGAGGACATGTGAGGTTACGATTGCCAACCATACTGTATTATAAAGTATCATACTTTATTTTTGGCTGTTATACTTTTACCTACGAATAAAGTACAGTATGCGAAATACAACACATTTAACTGAATGTTCGTCTGCTAGTTTCACAACTTTCTGTAAGAAAAAGTGCTTATCGATCAGCGATTTTTGTTCGCTCGCAGCCTTTCATTACCGCATCATTGCCATCTTATTTAGAAAAAAAGCATATTTGTCTTTTCAAGAGTAAAATAAAAATTATATGAAAGGGAAATATTTTTTGAAGTTGTTAATTGCATTAAATAGATATATTTTCGGGCTTACTGGATTAGCTATTAATTGTTGGTTTCATTTCAGTGTTACAGCTGGAGTCACATTCTACATGTAGTGAAACAAAAAAAAAGAAACACCCATTTTTAAATTTATGGACGCTCTGTTTCTCCTTTCCCACCATCTTGCATTTATTTCGTTTCATCATAAGTACTAACATGTCGTTTGGAAATTAATTGAATAGTATAATTTACCAAAAATAAATGGTTTCCGCATATTTTATGGTTCCGTTCAGAAATAACGGCGTGCGGACACTAGTCGACTGGAGTACAACAATATGAATGGTCCGCCATTATTGCCTTGATTCCGAAGCGACAATTACACAGATCAAAGGGAGCGAGCGAGCAAAAAATAGCTGGACGAAAGGTTCGTTTTCTTGCAAGAGGTTGTGAAACTAGCAGACGAACGTTCAGTTACATATGTTGTGTACTTTATTCGAAATAAAGTATTTTCGCATAATTTATTCGTAGGAAAAAGTATAACAGCAAAAAATAAAATATGATACTTTATAATACAGTAGGTATGGTTGGCAACCCTATCGCATTCGGAGGACGGCGGTTCGAATCCCCGTCCGGGCATCCAGATTTGGCTTTTCCACGGTTTCCTGAAATCACTTCAGGTGAATGCCGGGATGCTTCCTTCAAAAGAACATGGGGAAATTCCTTCCCCATTCCTTGCCCCCCATCCTTTCCCGTATATAAAGACCTCGCTGTTAGAGACGTTAAACAGTTTAAAAAAGGCAACCCTAACCTCACATGCCCTCTACCATTACAAAGACGTGATAAATGAGGCATTTTAGGTGTCATCCGCTAGAAATTCCGGAAATTTTCACTATCTAACTAATCTAAGTCTAAAGTGACTAAACATATGCCTCTGTAAATATAATTGCTTAGCACAAGACTATTTTTCTTTTTCCTAGGCTGTTCGCACAATGTCATACCATCCAGGCCCGCCGCTAGCTGTTTGAGCGCCCGCGTGCAATACCGATTATGCCGCCCCCAGTCTAACTACAGCCAGTGGTGTACCTAGGAAATTTCCGAACCGTGTCAAACAACTGTGAAATTGCCGCCCCTTCCAACATTATTTGCCGCCCCCATTGTGCCATCCCGAGTGTCGCCGGCCAGCCGAAGCAGCTGTTGAGCTAAAAAAAAATATTGTTTAAAGAAACATAAAAACCGCCTTAAAAAAAAAAGCACTAAAAATTTTAAAATAACTTTATACCTTGCTTAGGAAAAAGTAAATCTAAATGGACAATATTTTACATTACTGTTATTGAAATTTTTACATTAATTAGTTATTTTTGGAGTCAGTGCCAGCTGTCACATCGCTAAGATCGAATTACTTAAATTCTTTTGGTGTTCGAGGCGAAACGGGGAGTAAAAACAAAAATTCCCAATATTTTACAGCATATTTTGAGGCAGATAGTATTATTGCGGGAGTCATCTGAGGGAAACAATCTGTGGCTCGGCCTGATTGGTCTTCCAGGCATATCTCTGGCGCTACAATGTCAGCTGGTAGGTTGCATCATGCAGTAAACTATTTACAGTTAGTATAATATCTGCGTATCATCTGTATGTTTCAGTTTTGTTGAAACATGTTTCTAGCATTAATTTTATGTAAACAGTGACATGATTTTTTATGTGTTATTGTTATTCCTTATTTTGCTTTCGCTGGCACCGACTCCAAAAATAACTAATTAATGTAAAAATTTCAATGACAGTAATGTAAAATATTGTCCATTTAGATTTACTTTTTCCTAAGCAAAATATAAAGTTATTTTAAAATTTTTAGTGCTTTTTTTTGAAGGCGGTTTTTATGTTTTTTTAAACAATATTTTATTTTTAAATTTTTAGTGGTATTATAGCTTGTTTTGGATTTTAAATATGCTGCAGCAGTTCCAATTTTGCGAACTTCCTGTAGCCCAGAGCATGGGCGCCGGCAGGATTGCTTCTAGGGGGGTGCACCAGGGCTGCGTTGGTGCCCCCCCCCTATCGGCCCAAATTTACGGGCGACCCGGGATGCCAGGGGGGTGCAAGTGCACCCCCTTGCACCCCCCTCCCGGCGCCCATGGCCCAGAGATTAAAGCGCTTGCTTTCAAAGAAGAATTCTGTCTTTATATACCACAACAACTTCCAGAACAGGGTGAATTGGGTGTTGTGTTAAGGAATGTCAGTTTACATTTTGGTGCAGGCTTTGTTTCGATCGTATCATAACATCTGTTAAAGCTGCTGGTTGATAACCGAAACATGTAACATCTGGGCATTAATACATACCACATACAGAAATCTGTCTCTGGAATATATCTGTTTGCTCCGGCATCACACAGAAAATATAGATATTTAATTGGTTTTCACAACGTGAAAGCTTGGGATCCAATTTGAAATCTGTAGTACATGTTGAGACATTATGAAACATTTATTTTATAAATATTATGCCATGACTTAAAAATATCTTAATTGATTTTAACGGGATTTAAAACTGTGGATATTTGTAAAGAACATTGGAAATCAAAAGGTGAGGGTAAAGGGTAAGAGGGATTGGGCTTTTGTATACAAAATGTAGACTGCCTTTTCTGATTGATTTAAAATATACGTGTATAAGTTTCTATTGATTTCATATAAACTGAAGGTATGTATAAAAAACAATTAAGGGGTATGGAGACGATGAGCAGTTTGGTTTTTGTAAAGCTAGTGTGGACAGTATTTATCTTTTTGTTTTAAAGTATACATGTGCAAATTTCCATCGAAACCAGATAAAAACTGTAGCTTTGTGTAAAGAACATTTGCAAAAATTAATTGGGGTAAGAGAGTGAGTGGTAGGGTTTTGTAATCAGAATGTAGACACTATGTTTCTTTTTGCTTTTAAGTATACATGTGCAGTGCTCCATAGAAATCTGATAAAACTGTGGGTATCTATAAAGAAAATTGGAAATTAGGTGGGGTGGGGGTAGAAGGGAAGAGAGGTTGCGCTTCTGCAACCTAATTTAAACACAATTGTTCTGTATGTTTTAATTGTAAGGACAGGGAAAATGACTCATCACTCACCAAAGTTGACGGCAGCGACGAGAGGAGAACATATATAAACACACAAATAAACTCAATATTTCGGTTAAACCTTAATCATGATGTAGAAAATGAGTCATGAGGCTCGGGAGGTGTGCACACGCCGAGGGTTGCTACATGACTAGGTGGATTATCAATATGGCGGTGGGGCTGAGATACTGTATATAAATACGCAGATGGTGGTAAAAAAAAAAAAAAAAAAAAAAAAAAAAAAAAAAAAAAAAAAAAAAAGGGGGGGGGGAAATAAAGTGAATAAATATGGACAGCTAAATTAAATAAGGTAATTAAATAAATGATAATAATGCTACTTCTAATTCTATTAATAATGAGTGATGCGTCAGGGAAGGAATTTTATCTGTGGTTGAGGCCAGGTGGGTGTCTGGTATCTAGGATGTTTTGGTAAGCAAGTTTCCATCTGCGAAGTTCTGAGGCGGCGGTAGTTACGGGGAAAACTCTGATTGTTCTCACAGTGAAACAGTCATTGAAGTTGTTGGAGTTGTGATAATTAGCATGTTCTGGTACGGGGAGATATAAATTGCGGGTGTGAACTGTTTGTCTGTGGCCATTCATTCTGGTCGAGAGTTGTTGTGTAGTCAGGCCTATGTAAGAACTCGTGCAATGGCGACAGGTTAGCTGGTATATGATGTGCGTAGTGGAGCATGTGGCATGTCCCGTGATGGGAAAGGTTTCCCCTGTGACAGGGTTGGAAAATGTAGTAGTGGGAGGATGCATGCTGCAGGTTTTGTAGCGGGGTCTATTACAGGGAAAAGATCCATAGGGTGCTTTTGGAGAGTCAGATGGAGGGTATTTGTGCACCAAGATGTTTTTGAGGTTAGGTGGTCTGCTGAAGCAAGTACGGGGGACAGTTGGCAGAATTTTTGGCAAGAGAGTGCGCATTTCTGGGAAGGACCGAAGGAAGTCATGCCCCTGTTGAAGGATTCGATTGATGGATTCGAGACCAGGCGAGAACTGGGTGACAAAGACAGGGCTATGTTGGGATGCTAGAGGCGGCGGGAGGGAGTGGTTGCCTTGAGGGTGGGTGATGGCACGTGTGATTTGTTTAAACAATTTTTTGTTATACATGTCCAAAGTTTCACCGAGATCGAATAAAAAATGTGGATTTGTATAAAAATTAAGGGGGGGAAGGGGGTAGAAGGGGTGGTTTCTCAATGAAATTCATATGGGACCACTTTGGATTTATACCCTATCCACTAAAAAAATTTCATTTAAATTGGTTCAAAATTGGCGAAGATATCGCTAAACATGCATAAAAAAAATAAAAAAAAAATAAAAATACAGACGAATTGAGAACCTCCTCCTTTTTTTGAAGTCGGTTAAAGAAAAGGTCGCCCGCTACATAATACGCTGAATACGCTGCAAATTTCGTCGCGGCGACAATGGAGTGGCAACTATCGCGCGGGGCGGCGACTGTCGATCACTAGTTTGGCCGCCCCCTTCCATGTGCCGCCCGCGTGCGGTGCACGCCTTGCACACCCGCTTACGGCGGCCCTGATACCATCAGGGTTACACCAAAAATTTGTGATTTTCATAAATATGGAGCCATACATATTTAATTTAAATATTAGAACTTTAATAAAATTTGTAACTAACTAATTTTTATTACTAGTATTACTAGAAGCTAATGCAACTGATTGCCAGTAGCATCAGGAGAGGCAGGTTGGATGTGAACCCAATCCCAGTGGTAATGGTGGTAGGACTCAGTCTATTTTAGGCCAAATGTCAACAGTAGGAAGAGTTATTTAAGAAATGTACATAATGATATTACAGTCAAAAATAAAGAATATCAGTCTAAAATAGCTTTGTTCCATCAGAACATTAGGGGTATCTCAAACAAACTTGATGAGTTGATAATATCTATAGAAGAAACCCAAAAATCATTGAATCTTAACAAAAATATCGTATGTCTGACAGAACATCGTCTGAAGAATTCCGAAATATGTCTCCTCCCTTTTATTGGATATAGATTAGATTCATGTTATTTCAGGTCAGAGATGAGAATGGGTGGTGCAGCAATATATGTAAGAGAAAATACTGAGTCAAAATCGTTAGATGTAAGTAAATACCGTATAGCACAAGATTTTGAATGTTGTTCCATACAGTTAGAATTAGAAAACAAATATCTTATAGTGCTGACAGTTTATAGGGCTCCCACAGGAGACTTCAGTAAATTTTGTAATAAACTTGAAGTGGTTCTAATAAATTTATCACGAACTAAAAGGGAAATTATCCTCTGTGGAGACTTCAACATAAATTTTGCTGTAGAATGTAACCAGACAGATTATCTTCTAGGAATGCTTAGATCATTCAATCTCTATCAAACTGTAAATTTCCCAACTAGAACACAAAAAGACAGTAATACCATTATTGATAACATTTTTGTAGACCACAATAAATTAGAACTAAATGGAACAGTTCCAATGGAAAATGGTTTGTCAGACCATAATGCTCAAATAACTTTGGATGTTGTGGGAAATGAAAATAACAAAAAGAAAGGATTTGTCAGAGTTAGGCCATTAAAGAACAGTTCAATAAAAACATTAAATGATGATCTTCTCAATGAGGACTGGAGCACTGTTTATAAATTAAAAGTGGTAAACAAAAAATTCAATTACTTTCACCAAACGTTTTGGAAATTTACGAAATGTGTCTCCCTACAAAACTAGCTCCAATTGGTCAAAAAGGAGTAAACAAAAATTGGGTTACAGTTGGTATTAAAACATCTTGCAGGCATAAAAGGGAATTATATGTAAAAGTTAGGAATACTGATAATATGCTTCTCAGACAACATTACAAAACTTACTGTAGAATTTTAACCAAAGTAATAAAAGAATCTAAATGTTTGGCCATAAACTATGAGATTAGTAGTTCAGATAATAAGATAAATGTATTTGGAACATTATTAAAAGAGAAACAACTGTTTCATCCCCTGAACATAAACCTATATCTATAAGCATTAATGATAAACTTGTAAATGACCCCTCTTATGTAGGAAGTGCTTTCAATAACTACTTCTTAACAGTTGCTGAAAAAATAAAAGGAAAATATAATGGGAATATGGATGCTATAGCAATACTTAAATCCTTGTCACCAAAAACAGCACCTATGTGTCTATTTCCCACCAGTCAAAATGAAATTGAAAAAATTATTAAATCCCTCAAAAATAAAAAGCCATTTGGTTATGATGAGGTTTCAACCCATGTAGTGAAACAATGTAACACCAGCATTAGTAGAGTTATTAGTCATATTTGTAATAGTTCTTTTGAAGAAGGTATCTTCCCTGACTCACTCAAGAAGTCAATAATCAAACCGCTTTATAAAAAGGGTGATACCTCAAAAATTGAGAATTACAGACCCATTTCACTTCTACCAGCATTTTCAAAAATCTTTGAAAAAGCAATGTACAAATTGTGTATGCACATCTACAAAAGAATGACCTACTCAGTAACGTACAGTTTGGTTTTAGACAAGGCGTTTCAACAGATTCAGCAATTTTTGCTTTTGTGAACAACATACTGGAATCAATGCATAAAAAATTAAATTCCCTAGGCATATTCTGTGATCTTGCTAAGGCTTTTGACTGTGTTGATCATGAGATTCTACTAGGTAAATTAGATCACTATGGAGTTAGTGGTAAGCCAGGACTTTTGTTTAAATCATACCTGGAAAATAGAAAGCAATGTGTGTCACTGAAAGATGCTAATACAGGAAATGATTTAAATTCATAATGGGGTATAGTTAAATGTGGTGTGCCTCAGGGCTCAATTCTTGGCCCTCTGCTGTTCTTAATTTATATAAATGATCTCCCACATATACTAGGTGATAATGAACACTTGGTGCTCTTTGCAGGTGATACTAGCATATCATTGAAAGATCCATCAGCACAAAACCTCACAAACACAGCAAATGATGCTATAAAGAAAATTAACAGGTGGTTTAATGCCAACAAACTAATACTTAATGTAGGAAAGATACAGTTACTTCAGTCTGTTACAATAAATAAAACAAAGGACAGCTATAATGTAATATTAGAAGGAAAAGCAATCAATGAAAGCAGTTTCACAAAATTCCTGGGTGTATATATAGATAACAAATTGAACTGGAAACAATATATTCAAAATCTTCTTAAAAAACTGAATTCTGCAACATTTTCACTTGAAGTAATATCTAGAATAGCTAATATAGAAACCAGAAAGTTAGTATATTTTGAATATTTTCATTCCCTGCTCACTTATTGCATCTCATTCTGGGGAAACTCGTCACAAGCACAGAGGATACTTAAATTGCAAAAGCGTTCTCTAAGAACTAATTGTGGAGCAAGCCCACAGACGTCCTGCAGAAATCTGTTTAAAAACCTGGGTGTACTAACAATTCCAGCACAGTATGTATACTGCGTACTATCATTTGTAGTGGAAAATCCTGAACACTTCAATCTTAATGCTGACATACATAGCCATAATACTAGGAATAAATATAATATCCACAAGGATTACAAATCACTGTCAATTGTACAGAAAGGGTTAACTTTTACTGGAGCTTCCTTACTCAATGTCTTACCAACAGAAATTAAATGTTATCTACTAAAACCCAACTGAAAGAGTTTCTGCTTCAGAACCCATTTTACTCTGTGAAAGAATTTTCTTCTTGGAATTTGGTAAGTAAGAATGACTGATAAAATAGTATATAAGGTGTATGGAAGGGGAAGGTGACAAAGTTGTCCACAATTACTAAAATGATATATGGTTTTGCTTTCTGTTGAAACTTTTGACAAATGAAGTATTTACACTGTTTACAAAATTTCACTCATATATAGTAACTAACATGGGGTAGCATGCACTCAAAAACTGCTGTGAAAAATTATGATACTAACAAGTTTTGTAAGTAATTGACTGCTTATGAGTTGCTGGTAATATAATTGATATTGTTAATATGTGTGTGTACTGTTCCACATAAATATCAACTAGCATGATATAATATGGAGTCACAAATTACAGTGAAACTTATCATGTTAACTAATATTATCAATTATATAGTAATATTGACATTACTAAAAAGTGTATGTACTGTTCCACATCCCCGAGATTATTCTCACATGGGATCAAAGTGAACATATCTCTCTATCTATTGAATGGAACGTGCAGAGCAAGACGGATATACGCATGGTGGTAGGCCGCTAGTACGGTAATACCAGTACTGGCCTGCCGATGGATCGTCTAAATGCAACACTCTGTCGACGGGAGGAAATTGAGATCGGGAACTGGACAGGGTGATCCGGAACGGGTCGTCTAAGTTGGACTTTAACTATATTGCTCGCTGAAGTGTTATTTCAAGTTTAAAGTGTGGTGTGACGTGCCGCTGTACAATAAGCTTTAAGAGGCTTATCGAAAATGTTTTTCCAACAAATTCTCATTTTTCAATGAGTTATAGAAATCTTTTAAGCAGATCCAAGAATCATTTTCTATAATGTAGAACTGCAGAAAAAGACGCTCCTCTTAGTTTTTTACATTAATGAACAATGATGAATGATAAAAGCAGAATGTTTTAGTAACGCCCTGTAGTTGGAGATTCTGTTGGGGAAAGATTTATTACTTACCTTGCATTGATTAAAATCACCACCTTCCACTATCTTCTGAAAAACATGTTACATTAATTTCGGGAAACTGAAGTGAAACCATTACCTCTGTTTTTAGCATTTGAAAATTATCCTAAAATTATGATTTGTTTAGTACTCGTAAACGCTTACAGACTGGTATATTTATCTTTTGTATCTTAACATCTGTCCGTTCAAAATAAAATCAACGCAATTCCTTGTCTTACAGTTAGGAAATAGGAAACAAACAATTATTGTGACTTGAAACAGAGAAATTACAATTTTACATACATAGATACACTTTACCAATATTCGCAAATTTTATTTGCAACTGAAGCAAAAACTCTCTCTTATGCATATCGAGAGTGATTCTTGTTTTTACAATGATTACAAGCAATGTTATTATTCAGATTTAACTGGAAATTACAGGGCGCCAGGCAATTAATTGGTTCCCACCAAGAATAGCGATTGAAAGTTTCAAAAAATGGAAATCTCTCTTCCAATGTAACGTAGAAAAAAGGAAGGCACTCGGCTTTTAAATACCTCTAGCTCAATTATTATAAACTCGGACACACAAAATTTTCACCTTTTAGGCCGTTAAAAGGCTGCCACAATGATTTATTGAAGTACACACTGTTTTTCGTGGACGTATAATTACCATGACAGTCTTGGCTGCATTGAAGGCGTGAAAGCGTAGTACAAAGGGCGTTACCGTCCCTCCGTCAGGTACAGTCAAGCACTCGTCACTCAGCCATCATATGCCGAGCGCTGTTTATAGCCTCGATCGAACTTGGTGATAAGTCAACCAAAGCCTCCAGAACAGAATCACCAGTTGCCAGTACTCTCGTCAGGAGCAAAGTGAAGTCCTCTTGCTCACTAAAAAGGTTTCTCTCTTCTCTCGTAGTCCACGCCCATTTCTCTCGGCGCGTAACATGCAAAAAGTAAAATTAAATGAGATTACCAATTATGTGAGGAAATACACATTCACGATTGATTAGTTCCGAAAAAATCTCCCTTCCTTGCTGGCGAAAGCATTTGACTATCATTTGCTAAAACTGTTCGGGTGCTATCAGTATCTTTCGGGAGGACGTGAGCGAAATCCTTGCCACGTCAACCTTCCAAAATCTCAGGCGAACGAATGTGCAAAGTACCTTTCTGGAAAATTCTAGAGGCGACTCTCCACTCACAGAGATTACTCTCGCCTCGATAGAGATAAGCTCTGGCTCTTGTCCGATTACCTGTTAGCGAATGGCGTCTGGTAGACGTGTCAAACTGTCGTGCCGACATAACCGACCTCTCTTAGCTATCTGCTCCCTCCTGCCTCCAGCGCGAATTCTTACATTTAAAAAAAATAATCACATTACTTATTTCAAATTTGTGGAAGATGACCCATACTCTTCATCTCGCTACAGCTTCTAGAAGAAAAGGATCTCTGATTGTACCCGAGGAAGAGGTTTTCCCCAATAACTCAACATTTGCAGAAGAGCTAGTGTCAACGTTTCATTAAAAATATTTATAATTATAGAGAATTACATAACGCAAATATCAGTTATGTTCATTATTCAAGCAATAATACTAGTGATAGTCTGTTAACAGAAAACGTCGGTATGAATAGGGTAAAAGCTACATGCCACACGGGAGAAGGATGTCGAGGCAAAAGCCACGTCAGACTATTTGGGAGGCCAAAATGGTGCCACGAAGTTTATGGACGCTCCATTAGCTGCAATAATATCTGAACTTTCTTGGTAGTTTGTCGTTAACGTTATCTTCATTTTCTTTTTCTTTTTTTCGATTATCATATGTGGCCAATTAACTTCAGATGGATGATCTTTGGGACTAAAATTCTTCAGCCTATAATACTTTGCCAGCTTTTTACCCGCCACTGTCAGATTTATTATGACGCTAAGCATAGCGCTGAATGTTTGTCTTAGCCTCGCCTACCCCACTAACGAGATATGTTAGCGCTTTTTATTCCTGAGTCACTCTTTTCTCCTGCTCTCCATTGCATTAGCACCCATGTGCGTCCAAGCGAAATGCCTATTATGAAGTTATGGTCTTGTGCCAGGCCATAGCTACATCAGTTTCAATGTATTTTCAAGGAGTTCTCTCTCATTCCATGTATTCTTATGGAGTGTTCCTTCAAACCAAAACTATAAGTTTTGACAAAAATTAACCTCCGTCTTGAACTTCAGCAAGACAAGATTCCTGAAGTTAAGATAGTACCCTTGATTTTATGAAAAGGTAAACTAGTTATAAACAGCAATTAAGACATTTACTGATGAAACCTGAGAGACACATAATAAGTAGAAACACTGACATCTTAATTTTTTTTTTTTTTTGTAACAGTTTAACGTCCCTTTTTAACAACGTGGTCTTTAGAGACGGGAAAGGATGGGGGCAAGGAATGGGAAGGAATTCGGCCATGGCCTTTTGAAGGAAGCATCCCGGCATTCACCTGGAGTGATTTGGGGAAACCTTGGAAAACCCAAATCTGGATGCCCGTACGGGGATTCGAACCGCCGTCCTCCCGAATGCGAGGCCAGAACGCTATCCGTTACACCACCACGCTCGGTCTGACATCTTAAACTATATATTACTTTTATCAACTGTTGTTGAACATTAACTGCCACAGAGACAAATAGTTACATTCATCGCAAGAAACCTACAAACGTGAGTTTACATAAAGCAATACCTACTTGTGATCTTGAATAATTATGTCAAGACATTGACTAGTTCCACCTGGGCCAACCTATAGATCACTTTTCATTAAGCAGAGTGACCATTCCTACGATGAACTTTTCCTGTAGCATGTAATGATTTAATATGCTTGCGCACACTATCACATGTGTTGGTGATAATAGGTATGGTGGATAGTTTGCTTGATTGTTTAGGTTTGCAGGTTCGATTCTTCTACTAAATCAATTCACGGTTCGCATTTAAGTTCACATCTGATTTATTAACCAGGAACATACATCTATCCCATTCACTACCACTAATTATATTTATTCCACCTGACCGTGGGTGGATAAGGATATGCAGTACTTCATATCCGCCGAATACAAGTTCTGACCACGTTTCTGACTATCGAGTCTACACACTGTTATACCACTGCTAACTTGTCGTTCGTCACGAAGCACCTCCCTAAAGCCTGGCACACACACTCATGCTTGTCGATCGTTTTGCTTGGACAGTCTCAAGTTGTAATGCAAGACGGAGTGGTGTGGGGGCAAGTCGATCGACTTAATTGTTGTGTTCTGTCAATTGTTTGGCTTGAAGGCATGAAGAGTGCTCTTGATTTTTCGTGCGTGTTCCTACTTGCCGTCCAGCAAAACGGTGTGTGTGTGTGAGTGCGTACTTCCGTCTTGCATTACGTCTTCTTAGTAGAAAATGACTGATATTAGACTACTGTTGTGTGAATTTCTAACTGAATTTATTGATTTATACAGACAAAATGAATGTCTGTGGAAAATCAAAAGTAAAGATTATTTAAACAGACAGAAAAAAGTGCTGCATTTGATATTCTTATCAATAAATTGAAAGAAGTTAATGAACACGCAAATAAAGAAACTGTTATTAAAAAAGAGAATTCATTAAGAACTTGTTTTCGGAAGGCACAAATGAAATGTAATGAATCGTGTAGATCTGGGTCTGGTATCGAAAACATCGAAAAGTCAAAATTTGTGGTATTTCGACAAGTTGCTGTTTCTTACTGATCAAGAAACGCCAAGACAGGATGGCATAGACAACATTGAAAACACAATTACGGGTTGAGTTAATGAGTTATGTAACAAATGTAATTTTATTAGCAAACACAATTACGTACATAGTTACAGTATACGTATAAAATGTAAAATTATACTTGCTGAAGTACTATGAAAAGAACACAAAATGGGTTCTTTGTTTTGAGAAGGTTGGGTATAGGTTTTAATTGGCATAAACCATGTTATTTTGCCAATAAACCTTTCCTTCACCGTTAAAATATTAAAAAAAAAAAAAAAAGGTTCTAGCAACAACTCATTTAGTAAATCGATGTGAATAAATTGTCCTCGCTTTAATTACCACTGTTTTGACCATTTCTGTCTAATTCTGTTCTTTTTTTTCTTTCTAATTATCAGAACAATAGCCGCAGCAACAACTAATTTCTGTATGTCAACCATATTGACATTTAGCAACTGACAGCAAAATGAAGTAACAGACGGAGTGTGTGTGGGTTCAACTGCGTTCCGTCTTTCATTACAACTTGACACTGTACAAGCAAAACGATCCACAAGCATGAGTATGTGTGCCAGGCTATACACACTCATACTTGTCGATGGATTTGCTTGTACAGTCTCAAGTTGTAATGCAAGAAGGAGTGTGTGTGGGGACAAGTCGATCGACTTTATTGTTGTGTGCCGTCAATTGTTTGGCTTGAAGGAATGAAGAGTGCTCTTGATTTTCCGTGCGTGTTCCTAATTGCCATCCAGCAAAACGGTGTGTGTGTGTGCGTACTTCCGTCTTGCATTACGTCTTCTTCTAGTAGAGAATGACTGATATTAGACTAATGTCGCGTGAATTCAGTGCTGCCAGCCTCTTGGCTTTGAATATCCGCAGATGGCCGCTAAAATTTCCGAAGATTGGGTACAAAAATACGGAGACTCGCTAACTAAAAGACTAAATCAACAATTATTGAAGAGAGAGTCAAAATTAAGAATACTTTTCATTTCCAGGTCTTTAAAATTCGAAATACAAAATAATATTCTACATTGAAAAGTAGATTCTCGGATATTGGTTAATCATTCGCGGAAGGCCTCGTATCCACTTGAGCACACTCAGGCGAATGAGCCGCTCATTCATTTGAGCGCGCTCGTTCGAGCGTGCTCAAGGAAAAAGAATGTTTTGGTCGAACGAGCCTGGTGCCAGTGCTCAGAAAACGCTCGACTATTGACGTGTCTTCACGCGTAACTGCGGCCTTTATTATTATCCATACGATGTCAAAACAGAGAAGAAAATTACCAAGTTGATGGATTAGAGAAAGTCATCGTCTGCGAAGAAATTATCTTAATAATTTAATTAGCGAATTTACTTTAGAAGATGACAATGAGCTATTTCAAAACTTTACGAGATCGATTTCGAACATTTGCTGTTATTAGTTGGACCTCATATTAAAATGCACGATACGCCTATGCGTGAGGCGATCCCACCAGAAGATAAAATTTATAATAACTTTAAGATTGCTAGTCTCAGGAAGTCCCTACACAAGCCTGCAGTATATGTTCAAAGTATATAAACAATGCATCATCCGTTTAGTACAGATAGTCTGTGATGGCACTATTGAGTCACTCCAAAATTATATTTTTAATTTGTGTTTACAAATATAGATTTAAAGGTTATTTTTATGTTTTTTTTAATTATGGCATTGATTTCAAGTTTTTAATAAAATTGGTAAAATAATTATATTGCCCGGCACAAAATCAATTTGATTTTAGGCACTTAGGATCTGAATTTCGTAACACCAAATTCAATCAAAATCCGTTCAGCTGTGAGAAATACTATTAAAAAAGACTTACCACTTCCCGTTATAGAAGGTCTCTTCTGTTTTGATCGTTTTCGCCTGAATGACCCTAGCTGGCTTGTTATTTTTTTCTTTACATCATCAATACTAAAGTTTAATATCTCGCTGATTTCACGACATGCACCTTATTTTTTAGTTCAGTTATAATACTGGAGCTATCCCATAACACCCTCTTGATTCATACGCATCAATTAGAGTTAAACAAGTTTCATTGTCCCACGTGCTCGCGCTCATTGTAGAAACCGCCAAATACCGTCCACACTGAGCGCCGAACAAACACTGGCTCGCCTTTGAGCATTCCAAAATACCGACAACCGATCGGCTCGCCCTGAGCGCGCTCGCTGTCGTTCGTTGCGAGCGTGCTCAGGCGTCCACACTTGAGCCGCTCGCTTCACTGAGCAACTCATTCGCCTGAGCGTGCTCAAGTGGATACGAGGCCGAAGGCACTGCTTTGTAAGGCCTTGTATCCACTTGAGCACGCTCAGGCGAATGAGCCGCTCATTGATTTGAGCACGCTCGCTTGAGCGTGCTCAAGGTAAAAGGAAATTTTGGTCGAACGAGCATTGTGCCGGTGCTCAGTAAACGCTCGGCTATTGACATGACGTCACGTGTGCGTGTGGCAGCTGCAGCATTTATTATTATCCATGCAATACAAAAGAAGAAAAGGAAAGTACCAAGGTGGTGGATTAGGGAAAGTTATCGTCAGCGAAGAAATCATCTTAATAGTTTAATTCGCGAGTTGACATTTGAAGGAGACAATGAGACATTTCAAAACTTTACGAGAATGTCAAGAATTGATTTTGAACATTTGCTGTCATTAGTTGGACCTCATATTAAAATGCAGGATACGCATATGCGTGATGCGATCCCACCAGCAGATAAATTAATAATAACTTTAAGATTCCTAGCTTCAGGAGATTCCTACACAAGTCTGCAATATATGTTTAAAGTATCTAAACAAAGCATCAGCCGTTTTGTACCGAAAGTCTGTGATGCCATTGTTCAGTCACTCCAAGATTATATAAAGGTTGGTACCATTTTTTTATTTTAGTTACAAACATATATTTAAAGGTTAATTATCTCTTGTTTCATTTGGTTCACATTTATCCATTAAAAATTTCATTCGATCAAAAGCAAACCATTTTGATACATAAACTTCATCTTGTGCTGAAACAAAATAATGAAGTATAGTTTATATGTATTTTCCAATGTATAATCAATTTATACGCAATTAGCTGCGAGAAACACTATTAAAAAAGACTTACCGCTTCCCGTTATAGAAGTTCTCTTCTGTTTCGATCGTTCCCGCCTGAACGACCCTAGCAGGCTTGTAATTTTTTTCTTCACTTCATCAACACTACATTTTAATACCTCGCTAATTTCGCGCCAGGCATCATCTTTTTTAGTTCTATTGTAATATTGTTCATATGAGCTATCCCACAATACCCGTTTCGATTCGTAAGCATCGAGAAGAGTTAGACAAAGTTCATTATCCCACGTGCTCGCGCTCATTGTCGAAAACCAGCGTCCACACTGAGCGCCGAACAAACACTGGCTCGCCTTTGAGCATTCCAAAATACCGACAACCGATCGGCTCGCCCCGAGCGCGCTCGCTGTCGTTCGTTGCGAGCGCGCTCAGGCGTCCACACTTGAGCCGCTCGCTTCACTGAGCGGCTCATTCGCCTGAGCGTGCTCAAGTGGATACAAGGCTTAAGCCGTGCCAACGAGCGTGTCGACGTGCATAAAAAGGTGCCGATAGTTTGTATTATGGTCTGTTAAGATCTATAAAATGTATAATCAATCAAAATATGAGCTTTATTTCAATCGTTGGTTCACACGAACGGTTTCAAGGAAACGATTAACAATTATTGACAATTCTGTAATGCATTAACACTATACGTTCAAAGTTTAACAAAACACCAATATAAGGAGAAATCAACAAACAGTAAAAAATAGCAAAAATCCGTAGATTTTTTAATAAAATCCGAAAATCCTAACTTTTTATAAAAATCCGTAGAAATGGCAGCACTGCGTGAATTTCTAACTGAATTTATTGATTTATACAGACAAAATGAATGTCTGTCGAGAATCAAAAGTAAAGGTTATTTCAACAAACAGAAAAAAGTGCTGCATATGATATCCTTATTAATAAATTGAAAGAAGTTGATGAACTTGCAAATAAAGAAACTGTTATTAAAAAAGTGAATTCATTAAGAACTTGTTTTCGGAAGGCACAGAAGAAATATATTGAATCGCGTAGATCTGGTTCTGGTATCGAAAGGATAGAAAAGCCAAATTTGTGGTATTTCGACAAGTTGCTGTTTGTTACTTGAACGGGTTCTTGAACCCGGGTTTCTGTTGGAAGCACGCCGATTTACAAAACAAAAACGAATTACTTATTTACTTTAACTTAAACATAGGCTGTAAATGATGTTGTGCAATTGTTTAGCAGTGATAATAATTTGATGTAACTTGTGAAAAGCAATAATAAATATGTTTTTAAACATAATAATAAACAAAAATAAATTGTTCTTTATTTTGCCACTATGTACTTTTTTTTCCTTACCTTTAATAACCAATGTACGTACACAGTGTAACATACACTATGGCCCCACTATTTTCACTAATCTGGTCACTGGAGAAAGCTTTGCCAACGTGAGAGATACCACCTGTCTAACCTCCCAGGTAACATACCATATAACCGGCAACCACTGCCTGGCTTCCTACAAAGGGTTGACCACCAACCCTTTAGCTATAAGAATCAATCGTCACCAAGAATCCAAACTACTCAAGACATCACTAATCTTAATCCTTGCTTCACAATCTATGCTATCAGAGTCCTTTCAAACAACAGCAGCATCTCTGAGCCCGGCCTGCTAGTAAAAAACCAATATAAACTGGTAGCAGGCAACCGCCTGGTCTCAATTCCCTGTCGTTGCTTTAATTTTTCATTCTCCTTAGGGTGTACCTAAATGAATATCGGGGTTTTAACGCTTTGTAATATTTATTACATAAAACGAAAAATTATAATTAATGCATGAAATGAAAGAGCAACTCAAACAGTTATGCCAACAAGCTTACAAGTGTTCAATGTGAGCACCTCTCGTCACACGGCACACATCAAGTCGATAGCCCATTTCTTCCCAAACGTTGATTAGTGTTTGTGATGTAATTGTTGAAACAGCTGCCTCAATCCTGTTTCTTAGGTTGGGTACGTCAGCTGGTAATGGAGGCACATACACACGATCCTTAATATGAACACCCACAGGTAAAAATCACATGGCGTCAGATCGGTAGAGCGTGGAGGCCATGCGAAAAAAGCTCTGTCGCGGCCAATCCAGCGGTCGAGTACAGTGACGTTCAACCAATCGCATACGTCGTTATGCCAGTGAGGTGGTGCACCATCTTGCTACCAAATGAAGTTATTTGGTTCGTCTTCTACCAACTGGGGAAATAGCCATAGTTGTAGAGAATCAAGGTAGGATGTTCCAGTTACAGTTGTTTCTCCAAAGAAAAAAGGTCCATAAACTTTCTGCCGAGGTATCGCGCAAAAAAACATTCAGTTTAGGAGAGTCTTGGTGCAATTGCACCATTTAGTGAGGATTTTCTTGGCCCGAGATGCGCACATTATAAGTGTTCATATGTCCACTATGGTGAAATGTCGATTCTCGTGCAACATTTCATGTGCAAATTTGGCACGTAAATCATGGTATTTAGAGCCGGTAACAACTGCAAACGATAAGGACGTAATTATAAGCGTTTCCGTAAAACTTTCCAAACACTCATCACCGGAATTGCTCATTTACGACCAGCTTTCCGAACGGATTTCTTCGGACTACGCGTGAAAGATTTTCTCGCTCGCTCAACACACTCTTCACTAACCCTTGGTCATCCCGTACTCTTTCCTTTGCAAAGGCAGCCGGTATTTTCAAACTGATATTACCATCTACGGATGTTATTATCGCTTGGAGGATCACATCTGAACATAATTCAGAACGCACGTTGCATAGTAACTACAGATTCCGTCTTTGCACACTGCAGAACACAAAAAGCTTTCTGTTCACTAGTCGCCATTTTTGCTACTAGAGCTTTCTAACGGATGACGGAGGAAACATTGCGCGCACAGGTACCAACAAACAGAACTGTTTGAGTTGCTCTTTCATTTCATGCATTAATTATAATTTTACGTTTTATGTAATAAATACTACAAATCGTTAAATCCCCGATGTTTATTTAGGTACACCCTGTATATTATTTTGCTATCTGCTCTTTTTGCCCGTCCCTGACCAGTTTTCATATTTTGCAATTCTCGGGTATTGGTTCCAAATTACTACCCCCTCTCCCTGTCCTCTAATTTTACAACAACCATGGACAATGTTGCATGCTCAACAACCAACAGCCTCCTACAGCGCCAACCTTCTGCTATCTTGATGATGAAGGGATAAGACCCGAAAATTTCAATGCCTTTTGGGATCGTGTCCATTACGTATGTTCACTCCAAACTGCCATCACATAAGGTAAGCAGAGCTTCATTTCACTATCCTAGATTTAATGTGGTAGTGTTTAAGGCCGTTGCCCGTTTCATGCTGTAGTATTACACTTCTACACCTAATATAAAGGGGAGGAGGGGTTTTGTGTTGGGTAATTTTATAAACCCCAGACTATGATTGTTGGCCTGCGTGATAACTAATTTATCCCTAAGACTTATGGTGTAAATCTTCTGCACTTGAGCTAATCTGACAAAATAGTTATGCTATTTCCTCTGTGTATGTGGGCAAACGTGGGTTCTTTATTTTGGAGAGGATCTGACATGGTTAAGGCGTGAGCTTCTCAAAACAAATAGCTGCTGGGTGTAAAAGATCTTTATTGATTATAATGTTAGAATCTGTAGATACTCTCTCTTAACAGAAATATATGCTTCGAAAATTATATTTATTCAGTGACGGATCTAGGAATTTTCCAAGCCAGGTCAAGAACTTCAGGTTGCTACCCCAGTAGAACTAAAAGTTGTTAGTTGTCACCACCAAATGAATTCTGCAACCCCTTTAAACATGATTTTTGCTTGCCTCCTGGGGCAAGTGTCCCGATTTGCCCCTAAACCTCTCATTCACATTCCACCAAATCCGGCACAGCATCTATTGTGTATCCTGCTAGCTATTCTTCTGACTGGATTTTTTGAAGTGCGCAGTGGTGGTAGTCGGTTAGTAACATTTATGACTCGGTGGTGAATAAGAAGGATTACTCATGTGGGAGGCCTCAGTTTACTGTATTTGCTATATCAGCTCCACGCGATGGTTTTTCATTTGTCTTAAGATTCAATCTGGTCGTCGATAAACATGTAGCTATAGTATGTAGCAGTGCTCGCTATACTCAGGTAAAAAGTTTTATAATCATAAATAATCTTAAAACGCAAACTTTAGGATAAGGGAGAGGAACCCTGACAGAAAACTAAGAATAGGCGAAACTCTCAGTCCAGTAAAGGCAATCCGGCTAGGGAATGGTGATGCTTAGAAGCTGTAAGTTGACAGCCCAAACGCCAAGTTAAACCTGCGCGGCGCTCGTAACGCGGACAGAGGATTGAGATTACTCTCTTCGCGATGTACAACCAGATGAACCACGGAAACGACTTAAGGTCGGGCCACACCAGACCGCAGCGGCACTTTTCTTATTACTGTCGCTCAATCGTTTGAAGTGAGTTCAAATGATACCGCATGGCGGCCGACACTCTGCCGAGTGTCTGCCGTCATTAGTGTGGTTTACTTTTGACGGTGCGCGCCGGTGTCGGGCTGGTCGGTATGGAGAATTGTATTGAAAGAGTTCGGAAATTTCCGGTCCTTTACGACTAAATGATTTAGCGTTACTGATTACTTCAGCAACGTGTCCTTTTTTTGCCTCACTTTAGTTTCAAAATGTAGGTAGAGTCCTTGCATGTCCGCATTAACAAATCAAAGCTTTGTCAGAGGTGAAGGCCGATTTTAATGTCCGTAAAAATTGCATCCCAACCCCGGATTTTGAACCGGGCACCTTCTTCCATACCCGAATCACACGCCGCAAGCATTTGAATCTAGAAGTACTGAAAAATATGTATTCAATCATTTCAAAGTTTTTTTTGGGGATAACAGAAATAAATAATATATATAAAAAATACGTTTATTATGTTCCTATATTTATTTTTCATTACATCCAGATTGGTCTCTTGACTCAGATGGTTACGGCGTATGATTGGAGTACTCCTCGAAAACGCAACGATTTTGTCGTATCGAATAGTGACGTCAAAGTATACGTTCATATTGTAAACAATAGCGTCGTTGCGGGGCGTTTTTATAATTGTATGATTGTGTTTAAGTTTTATGGTAATTGATCAGCATAATTGGTGAAATATTGCATTCTTGCGAGAATACTCATACAATAAAAAGTGGATGGAAAAGGTTTTGTAAAATAATCTCCCAAAAAACGATGTTTTCATGATGAAAACTTACTTTGCATCAAATCCGGATTCTACAGTCGCTGACGTTGGAGGAGTGAAAGATGCAAGGTAATTTTAGATATTTTAATTAATAATTTTCTTTCACTTTTAGAGCAATAGCTACGTTTTAGATAGGCCTACATCTAATGTAAATCAAGAGAAACCGGAGTAATTGGAAATGAAATATGGGTCTAGTATATTAACGGAGTTTGTGATAAAGTTTAAATGCACCCCAGATCAAAGTGACAACTGATAGTTTTTGTTACAGGTAAGGCACAAGGAATTACATTGCGCGTTGTTTTATAACCGTTTTACTATATTAATCAATTCCAAAGAAATGACTTGCCAGAACATACCGTTCAGCCCATTATTTTTGACGAGCTTTGAAGCTAGTAACCTAATAAAGTTGCAGAAATGCATTTTTTTTCCAGAAAATCGTTGATTCGAAATGAAATCCTCACGGGTATACCGCCGGATTCTGTTTTCACAACACAATCCGGAGGTACAGACGTGACGATTTCACTGCAAACATACGCCAGGAAAGTCTACATTCTTACATAATTTTTTCATGTTTCGTTAATAAGTTTATTGTTTTGGTATAGTTTCAATTTCTATTCTTGTATGTCGTCAACAAGTATTTTAAACGTAATACCAGTACCGGATTAACAACGTAGCAGGAGGTAGCAAATGCTACGGGCCTCGCTTCTTCTAGGGGGCCTCGCGCCTCCTGGGAAGGGGGGGGGGGGGGGCCGCACTTAGACTAGATGGGCGACCATTTTTTTTTTAGCTCTACAATTCCCCCGGACGACAAAAATCAAGGGCCTCTTCTTCACATTTGCTACGGGCCCCGCACTGTCTTAATCCGGCACTGCGTAATACATAACATCGATATGTTGAATTCCTGGAAGTGGTTGGGTGTAAATGGTAGAATATAAAATAATGTAAGTGACAAAAACAAATTCGCCTCTTAACCAAATTTCAATAGCTATTGGCGAGGCATATTAGGAATTCATTGGCCGAGATTGCATTTGTAGTATCTGTCTGAAGTAATGACATTTGTTTTAAAGTTGAAATAAAATTAAAAATTCTTGCTCAACAATTGCTGCAGATGAAAATAAATAGAAATATCTGATACTGCGGGGATTTAAACCCGGTTTCGAAAATTACGGAACGGACACCTTACCGCCTACATTACGCTGACTATGGGTAAAATATGTCAAATTTTGTAATTAAAAGACATTGGATTTTTTTTGTAGGCTCATTTGAAAAAACAACGGTACCACAGACAGCATTATCAGCCAGTTCAGTCATTGAATGATGTGGCCCTTTAAGTCAAGAGTTCAGGCAGACATATGCCCTTCAAAACATATTCAGAAGATTGACGTTTTTAAAATTTCAGATGGCTTTAAAAGGTTCGTAGTTGCTTTGGATTAAACTAGAATAAGAAATGATTTGAAAAATATACCTATTAAACCCTGCAGGATGCATGGTGTCAATTCCCTCCAGCACTACTTCATACATTAGTCGAGTCATGCCACGTCATGTTGCGGCACGTCTGCGTGCTGGCGGGGTCCCAGGTGTACCAGTTTCTGACTCTTCAGTGTAGTTTCCACAAACGCGAATCGTAAAATTTATAACCAAATAGAGAATTCTCACGTATAACGAGAAAGTGATATTTACACAGACAACTATTTAGCGATCGTAACATCTGCAATGATTGTAAAATGTAAGGATGTAATACTACAGGCAGATACACGCAAAGCGATTTTTAAAGTGTATTAAATGGCTGTATCAAACTCGACTACAAGAATTTCTTTGAATGGTACCAACAATGGATGAAAAGGGATGGCAGCAGTGGCGGTCCTAGGGCAGTGCGGTGGCGCCATCATAAGGGGGGAAGGGGGGCAGAGGGGAGGGCGTCGAAAATGCAGCGAGAGATCGTCTGCGCAAAAAATAAATTCTATAATAATCCAACTAGCTGTTCACATAGTTTTTTAATACATTAATCAGCCAGAAGTATTTATAAACTCAAGATCTTCCGTTTAATATATAGTCCTTGTTAGCTCGAGTTACTCCATTCGAGAAAACCACAACTCGTCCCATAATTAGCACTCTCCGCGCCTCCCGCACCTGTTTCCTGCTTTTCGGCTGTAATCTTGCAGTCCATACACCAGTGGCGGATCTACAAATTTTCCGAGCAGGGTCAAAGACCTGCGACTGCCCTCCCCCCCCCCCCCCCGAAATATGAATTTATGAATTTGCCGCCCGAAGCAGTTTAAAGCTGTTCTTTGATTTTGCCGCCCCCTGAAGGTTGCCGCTCAGGGTAGTAGAGCTAAGAAAGAAGGTTGCCACTCACGAATTTGTCACTTACCGCCCCTTTAAATATGATTTCGACGCCCATGGTAAGCGCCCACGTTTGCCCCTCTAGACCCGGCACAGTCATTTGCATGTGGGTGCATGTGCATGAGGCGAGATTCGACCTACTTATCTAGTTCTTCAATGTTAGACCTTAGGTGATTGCAATTAACGTTGGTAGCGTAAATATTTAAAAAAATGTAATGTGTCTTTTATAAAAATGTCGCTACTTAAAAAAAATAAAGACTAAACCAAGGCGAAACTGAGGAGGCTTCAAAATTTCTTGTAAAATGTCATCACCAGTTCAACACGCGATGGAAGAAAACTCATTTTATAGACGTTCTTCAGACGAGGCACATAATGATAAAGAATAACATATACAAGATTTTGCTATGTCCGCAACGTCGTCTGCACTTCATAATGGGATACACCAGACATACCACCACCGTCACAAATTATGATGATATTTCAAAATGATCGCCCATTGACCCTGCAATCGGAGATGAAATGATTATTCGAGCAACGAAAAAGTCCAAGAAAAAATCATGGACGTCATTTCTCAAAAACGCATTTTCACTGAATAATATCAAATGTAGAAACTTATAATAGAAGATGGCTTGTTTATTCTCAATCTGCAGATAAAGTATATTGTTTTTACTCTTATTTATTCAACAGAAGGTTTCTTATTTTGGAAAAGAAGAATTTGATGACTGAAGCAAATTATCTCAAAACTCACAAAACTTCCTCAAATCGCCAGCACATCGTGCTGAGTTGGATAAAAGCGTTGATTAAAATGACGAACTTTAATATAATAGACAAGCATTTGTAAATACAGATTGAAGACGAAAAATCACGGTGGGTAGCTATCCTCGAATGAATGATGTCAGAAATATTCTTTTTAACATGTAATAACTCTTTCTCAGGGGAAGCTTGGGATCTAAAACACTAAAAACTTCTAATAATGGTAACTAACTGGATATATTGCAACTGCTAGGAAAATATGACCCTGTGATGATGGAGCATCTCCGCCATGTTGCTAATAAGGAGACTATATGTCTATTATTTTGGAAAATGTTTTTAAAACGATTGAAGTTCTTTATAGAATTTTGACTATGGTTAAGTCATCTAAATACTTTTTCGTCAAACTGAATTGAACTCCTGATGTCAATCTCGTCGAACAATTATCTTTAATATAGCTTTTGTTGACACTAATGATGACAAAGTCAAAGTGCGTGAGTGTTTCATTGCTTACAATCCGGTAAGTAACTTCAAACCTGGGAGCTGGACTCACTTGCCTATATATTAATAATACTTTGGAAAATTTCGTTTTGGATATGAAGATGTGACAATGGATCCAATATGATAGGAGGAAACAAAGGTGTCCAAAGCAGATTTCTGAACCAATATTTTCTCAAACATTTTTTAATTCATTTAGCTGTCATGAGATTCGGTAATAGCATATACCGCCAAAACATCAGTTAGATTGCTTTCTGTGACCGGATTTCTTTAAAGAATATTTGTTCCATTCTCTCAATCAACAAATCGATGGAAAGTGGTATGCAAGAACTTAGGACTATCACCAAAAAAAATTGCGAAATTCATTCGGAGAACAGAGTTTCCAGCCTCGCTGCAGATCGTTATCAGTTTATCACTATTCTTCAGTTCGTGACGCAACAGAGGTCTTGTCCCCGAGCCTGATCATGGAGCAATTTGAGTTCATAGTTACAATGGTGATTTGGTATAATACATTGTTTCAAGTATTATTGTAAGCAAGGCTATCAAGGATGAAAGTGGATTGATGAAAATCTTCACAATTGCTGTGAAAGACCCCGGAATTTGAGAGATAGTACCGGAGTTATTTGCCTGCTCTGATAACAGCTGGAGAAATTGCTTCTCAGACTGGGACATAACTTTTTATTAAGCTAGTCAGAAACCAAAGGACGAATATATTTGATGAGTACGAGGCCGTAGGTGAGATAGCAACAGATCCCGAAGAATTGTTTGCAGTCCACATGTTTTAGCACCTGATCGGTACAATTAAAGAAGGCGTAGGTCACTCAATTTTCACAACTATCTAAATTTAATGATACACTGTTGTTCTTACAAATTATCAAAACAATTCCTGAATTGGAACAATCCTGTGCAGATTTAGAAATGAGTTTAACTAATGGAGAAAAATGTGACATATTGGGCTGTGAACTGACAGAGGAACTTTCTAACTGAAACGATTGTTGGTGGAACTTGAATCAGTAGAACCAATTAAAGTTCAGCTTATGAAAGAAAATAGTTGGCAGGATATATTTTGGAATGTGTGGACAGCTCTTTGAATTTTGTTAACGACACCTGTAACTAAAGGAGACTGAAGTTTAAGTAAATTAAAATTTATTAAAACTTATTAACGGTAAACTTGGACGCTAGATAGAATTTCAAATCTTGCAATTTTATCTATAGAAAGTGATATTGCTAAAGGACAAAAACGAGGAAGTTGGCAATCTAGGCCTTTTAGATATAATTTTATATCTTCATTTGTTTGTTATAAACATTTTTCTTAAAAACTAAGTAATCTGACGTACACGTTGTATTGGAAGCCGTCGTTTTCGGGAGGGGGGAGCCAATACGTTGATGTAATATAATTATTAATAATACAGGTGGCGCAAATAGATCGGGTGGTTTTAAAATATTTGTAAAACTATCAATTTTAAAGATATTGGATTGAAATAAAGTTCAAAACGTGTAGTTACAATGGAAGTTTATTAACAAAAAATTATTAAAGTTAGTTTTTAAGAATTACATCCATCAAATGTCCTCCTTCTCGAGCGACGCATTCTTGGAGTCGGTCCTTAACGTTCCGCATTGCCCGCTCAAGCACATCACCAGGAATTTATGTGATTGTGATGTGAATTTCTGCCTTCAACTCCTGAATGGTCTGGGGTTTGTTCATGTAGACCCTTGCTTTTAAATAGCCCCCTAAGAAAAAGTCACATACCGTGAGGTCCGGTGAGCGAGGGGGCCAATAGACATCTCCATTACCGGAAATCAAACGGCCAGGGAACAGAGCGCGTACAGCTTGCATTGATATCCTAGCAGTATGTGCAGTTGCCCCGTCTTGTTGGAACCACATATTTTCCATGTCGTAATTGTTCTCTTCAAGTTGTGGGAGAAGAAATTCTTCAATCATGTTCACGTAACGCTACTAATTAACAGTAACCGCCTGCTCCCTTTCATTTTCAAAAAAGTAAGGCCCAATTATCCCTACCTTAGAAACCCCACACCAAACTGTCACTTTGTCACTATGGAGAGGCGATTGGTGTAGGTCTCTTGGGTTAGTGTCGGCCCAGTAACGGCAATTTTGCTTGTTGACGTATCCGTTAATGTGAAAGTGAGCCTCGTCAGACTTCATGATAATCAGGTTTTCATCTTCCAATAACTCCAACATCCGTTGCCTAAACTGAACCTTTGAAGATGGTCTGTTGGGAGAATCTTCTGGACCACCATGATTTTATAGGGGTGGAATTTCAGTTCTTGGTTAAGAATCCTTTGAAGGCTCCGACGTGACATTCCAAGAGCTTGAGCACGACGTCTCGTTGATCGACGTGGGCTCGTAATACATCGCGTCTCACACGCTCCATGTTCTCAGGCGTTCTTATTGTTCGAGGTCTAGGCATCCATTTTGGAGCACATGAACCAGTAGTGCGGAAATTATGCACCCAACTCAATATCGTTTCTCGCTTAGGAACACTACCGCGAGGTGGGATGTTGAAACGCCGGCGAAAGGCACGCGTCACAGCA
The DNA here is from genome assembly GCA_031002005.1 of Vandiemenella viatica. Taxonomy (NCBI): domain Eukaryota; kingdom Metazoa; phylum Arthropoda; class Insecta; order Orthoptera; family Morabidae; genus Vandiemenella; species Vandiemenella viatica. The sequence goes on from JARYHS010013630.1 coordinate 263,290,816, forward strand.
ACAATTGACTCGTTATTGCGTATAAACTCTTCCACTGCGAAAACACGATGCTCAACGGACCACGTAGCCATCGCGACTGACTGCCAGTTGGCAACTGAAACTTCCCGTCCCCCCACCACGGGACGAAGACCGCCGAACACCTGGCTCCCCCCCACGTTTGGGGGAGCCAGGTGTCCATTGTAACTACACGTTTTGAACTTTATTTCAATCCAATACCTTTGAAATTAATAGTTTGACAAGTATTTTAAAACCACCCGATCCATTTGCGCCACCCTGTATATATGCCATCCAATAAGTTGTTTATTTGGTTAAATGGTGAACTAGAACCATTATTATTTTACACAAATATTATACTCAATTTATTAAGTCCTCTGGCTTATACAAGGCCGGGTATAGTTAACGTTACGTCAAACATAATCCAAAGACAAACAAACAAGCAGTACCCGACATTTACAATCCGCCGGATAAAAGCAAACATGAAACTGATTTAAATATCTCAATAATTTGCAAAGTCAACATGATATCAAAGTGGCATCACAGGCCAACAAGTTGAAGTTAACATTCACAAAACAAAGAATCGCCGTTTAAAGTTAGCCGTTTACAGGTTAGCAAGCCTCGTTAAAACCCAATGGAACTGTGGACCCATGCGTCGGTACTTTACCATAGTAGCATCTTCGTGATGAGGTGTGGCACGCTCAGTTCCACTGCAGCAACGAATGCCAAGTAAGCGGATATGCCCGCGTTAGCACATCAGCTTCCAGCCCATCAGCCAGAAATACGATCAGACACAGTCGCTGATCAACAGCCACTAGCGTATCGGGAGATACGTCCGCTCAGTAGCTCGTCTCGGCAGCAAGTGTCGTTGAAGGTGGCGTCGTGTCCTCTTCTCCCGCAAAATCAGCTTCCTCTCCGCTCATGAAACAGAAGCCGTGAATTAACCACTGTGAACCCCTGTAGCCGTTCACGATTGGTGCATTGATATATGTCCATCATCACGTGTTTCGTATCGCGACTAACATTCGCTACGCGCTTCCCGCAAATTTCGCTTGACCTTGTCGGGCCACTGGGAAGGGGTGAGGTCAGTACACTCGGGCGCTAACGGTTTCCCGCACTACCCCTTTTGTGAGCCATAGGCGTCGGCCTGGCGGCGACACTGGTCATTGTCCCGTCCTCTGAGCGTTCAACACTGCCGTTCCAACTTCCTACATTCAACATATTTTCTGAAGAGCAAGTTTTGCAGAAACTAAACCATATAACAATAACTTTGGCTGCCCGGGTTTAATATATCATTATTCACCTATGAATTAACCCTATCATTTATAATATTTACAATTTAATAACTGAATATTACCAAGAAAATCTGAATATTAATTAATTACTTAATAATATTCATTTTGGATGACTCTGTCATACCACAACGTGATGTGTGCATTGTGTACGTGATAGTAGCGTAAATTAACCTTTTCAAACATATAGCGTTCTTTTTCACTATTGTTGTTTCTCATTCATACCATTGCTATCATATGCACTAATCTTTCTGAAGTTTGAGTTATTATTAGTAGGTGTAATTTAGGGAGTCAAGCGCACCGCCAGGTGGCAGCACGGTCGTTGTGGTGGGGGGACCACCGTGACGTCACAAGATGGCGGATCGTTAGTTCTTTGGCCGGCCGCCCAGATGGCGACACCGGGTGGGCTTGCGCTGGACCGTTAGTTCTTTGACCGACTGCTAGATGGCAGCCACCGTTAGTTCTTTTACCGACTGGTAGATGGCGTTCGGTGAAAGTATTTCTGTTCTGGAATGCGCGCTCTGCGAAATGTGTACACTGTTTCAAAATTTCCACTCGACTGTTATCTATGTTTGCTTATCCATTAAGCGTTGCGAAATGTGTACTCTTCGCGTCGGCTACCAGTTGTGCAAGCGCTATCTCTTGTCTAAGCGCGGAGTTATTCACAGCTCTGGTGTGAAATGCTCCATGCGACGGTATAAAAGGAGCGCCCGTGTCTAGCTCATCCTCTGTACCGTTGCGAACCTCGCAGTGTGCGCTTCTAGCAGTGACCGTTGTGAACCTCGCAGTGTGTGTTTCTCGCAGTGTTCAATTCTAGCAGTGTTCGATTGTACTCCTCCACAATGTCTCAGTCTTGTGAAGGTAATAAGTTATAATAATAATAATTATATGTGTGTGTTTGTGTGTGTATCAGTGATACTAAAGATGAATTTTATTTTACAGATCTCCCAGTTCTTTCTGCTGCTGATGTAGAAGAATACCTTGCAAACAGTAAGCTTATTTCCTTATTGTTAGTAGTATTAGTTTAAATTATTATTAAGACTAATTTTTCTTTATTTCTCTGTTTCAGATCTACAACAGATCTCACCGCTTTTTAGTGATGATTTAGTGAATGGTAAGATTTGCACCTAAACTGGAATATTTTTGCTGTAGATGTTTACTTGTTGCATACTATATTTTTTTTTCTATTATAGAACCACGAGTTGTCTCAACTCCTGAGCTGGTGTTGCGTTACGCTTTTGCTGGAGGTATGTATTTGACTGTAATTATTTTTTTTATTTCTCGTGTGATTGATACTACAAAAAAAAAATTCTGTTGTAGAACTAGAGCCTGTGAGTGCTAGTGAGTATCTGGCTGAAAGTAATTTTTCCGGCAATTATTTTGCAAGGGGTAAGTACTATAGATATATTCTTATTTGTTACTAAATTTTTTTTCTGTAACCATGAAATCTGACTATTTTTTTTTCTGTTGCAGGTCCAGCAGTGGAGCCTGTGAGTGCTAGTGAGTATCTGGCTGAAAGTAATGTTTCTGGCAATGATTTTGCGAGGGGTAAGTACTATAGATATATTCTTATTTGATACTAAATTTTTTTTCTGTAACCAACTAAAATTTTAATTTTTTTCTATTGTAGAGCCTGTGAGTGCTAGTGACTATCTGGCTGAATGTAATGTTTCTGGCAATGATTTTGCAAGGGGTAAGTACTATAGATATATTCTTATTTGTTACTAAATTTTTTTTGCTGTAACCATGAAATCTGACTATTTTTCTTTTGTTGTAGAGCCTGTGAGTGCTAGTGAGTATCTGGCTGAAAGTAATGTTTCTGGCAATGATTTTGCAAGGGGTAAGTACTATAGATATATTCTTATTTGATACTAAATTTTTTTTCTGTAACCAACTAAAATTGTAATTTTTTTTTCTGTTGTAGAGCCTGTGAGTGCTAGTGAGTATCTGGCTGAAAGTAATTTATCTGGCAATGATTTTGCAAGGGGTAAGTATTATAGATATATTCTTATTTGTTACTAATTTTTTTTTCTGTAACCAACTAAAATTTTAATTTTTTTTCTGTTGTAGAGCCTGTGAGTGCCTCAGCTAGCGGTGTTAATGCATCCTCTGAGCTAGCGAGGTATTTTGCCAATTGTAAGTTAAAAAAAAATATTTTCTTAACTGAAATACTTTAAACCTTTTGGCTGTGCAGTAAAACCTGATTTTTTTTTCCCACAGATTGTCCTGAACATGATTCCAATCAGCCTGGGGGCATCTTTGTTGGTAAGTGTTTAGATTTTTTTGATTGAGTCTATGTGTTTCAAGATATCAAGAAGAGATTTAGTGAATTCCAGGACCGGGATAGTGGCAAAAACCTCGATCAAATTAACTCCCTCGACATCCATGTAGCTAAATACGAACCGTTGTATCGGGGCTCTTCATTTATAGCACTGCCATCCGATATCCAAGCAAAGAAGGCAATTGTCAACGTTCAAAACAAAGATGATCGTTGTTTTCTTTGGACGATCCTGGCTTTTCACGAAAAGGTGGACTAGGACGCGTATAGAGTTAGCAAGTATATTAAAGTACGTTCCAAGTACCGTTTAGATTTTGCAGGCATAGACTTCCCTGTAAAATTGTCAGACATTTCTAAATTTGAGAGGCAAAATCCTAAATATTCGATCAATTTCTATGGCTTGGAACCAGAAGGTAGAAAACATAAAGTTGTAGGCCCCCTCCACCATGCTGCAGTGAAACGTGGTTTCCATATAAACATGTTGTTGATTACAGAGGGTGAAGATAAGTTTCACTACTGCTGGATCAAGAACTTGTCGCGGTTAGTCAGATCCTCATTAACTAAGTATAAAGGTGCAATTTTCATTTGTGATAGATGCCTGCAGCATTTTGGGCGCGAAGATCTCTTGGAACGCCATGAGGTCGATTGCGCAAGGGTGGGCGCTGTAAGAGTCGACCTACCCGGCGACGAAGACAAAAACTTAAAGTTTAAGGATTTTGTACACCAACAGCGTGTGCCATTCGTCGTTTACGCGGACTTTGAATGTTTATTGAAACCCTTTGATACGTGCAGACCCGACCCCAACGCCTCTTACTCCACATCAGTCCACGAAAACATCCCTTTTGCTGTGGCATACCAGGTCGTTTGCGCATACGACCCTCAGCTGAACCGATTCGACTCATTCTCGGGTGAAAATCCTGAGACGTGGCTGATGGAACAACTCGTGAACCTGGCCCATGACGTTGATAAAATTTACAAGGCGGTCACACCTCTTGTAATGTCGGCTGATGATGAGGCAAAATTTACCAGTGCCACGGTATGCCACATCTGTGGTGACAGCTTTGCACCGGGGGCCGTTAAGGTCCGCGATCATTGCCACGTCACAGGTGCTTTCAGAGGGGCTGCACACAATAACTGTAATTTACAGTACAAGAATCAAAGGTACATACCCGTCTTTTTCCATAATTTGTCTGGGTATGATGCCCACTTCATTGTTAGGGCCTTAGCACACCTCGATGAAGATGGGATGGATGTCCTGCCCATCAACACTGAACGTTATATTTCGTTTTCTATAAAGATTAAAGGTACGTTTATCACATTGCGGTTCCTGGACTCGTACCGTTTCATGCAGTCCTCGTTAGATAAGCTGGTTGGGACTCTTGCGGAGCGTGACATGTACATTACCAGTAAGCATTTCACGGACCCCGAGCAGTTCCTACTGGTTAAACGAAAAGGAGTCTTCCCTTACGAATACATGGATTCGTGGGACAAACTCAAAGATGCCACGCTCCCTCCCAAGTAAAAATTTTATAGTTCGTTGTCAGAGTCTGATATTTCGGATGACGACTATGAACACGCGACACAAGTGTGGCGGGTTTTCCAGATCAAGAATTTAGAAGAATACGCAAGTCTGTACATGGGGACAGATGTACGGCTACTTGCGGATCTGTTTGAAAAATTTAGGGCTGTATGTTTGGAAAAGTACACCCCGGACCCCGCCCACTATTTCACAGCTCCAGGCCTTTCGTGGCAGGCTATGTTAAAGAGAACGCGTGTCGAGCTGGATCTTCTGACAGATATCGACATGCTTCTCTTTTTCGAACGTGGAATTCGTGGTGGTATTTGTCAGTGCGTCCATAGGTACGCCAAGGCAAATAACCGGTACATGGCGGAGTACAACCACGACGCACCTGAAACTTTCATCATGTATTTTGATGTAAACAATATGTACGGCTGGGCCATGTCGGTGTATCTACCCTCTGGCGGGTTTCGATGGTTATCGACCGAGCAGATTGCTCGCATAGACTTCATGAGCTTAGCAGCCGACTCACCTAGGGGTTTCGTTTTAGAGGTAGACTTGACGATTCCCCAGGATATACACGACAATCTAGCAGACCTACCGCCATGTCCAGAGCACAAAGCCGCCCCTGGATCTTCTTTCACCAAGCTGATGACTACGCTGGAAGATAAGGTTCGGTACGTTCTCCATTACCGAGTCCTCCAGCAATGTGTAGGCTTGGGGATGAAGTTGGGCACAGTACACCGGGTAATTTCTTGGACACAGACAGTTTCATCTATTTGGTGAACGGCTGTGATCCATATGAAGTGATGAAACGCAACAGGGAGGAATTCGACACATCTGGATATAATCCCAGCAATCGTTTTGGTATAGAACCCTATAACGAAAAGTTAGTTGGGGTTATGAAGGATGAGGCGAATGGTTCCCTGATTGTGGAATTCGCGGCTCTTATGTCGAAAATGTACGCGTTCCGACTAGAATCCAACCAGACCTCAAGACGTTACAAGGGTCTGGGACGCACTGTCACCAAAAAACTTTCAATAGAAGATTACATTGACTGTTTGTATGGCGCTCCATCTAAGTTTCACACCCAACATCAATTTCAGTCTAATCTACATAGAATTACTACTGTTAAAGTATCCAAGCTGGGTCTGTCTAGATTGGATGATAAGCGCTATATTTACCCCGACGGGATTGGAACCCTACCTTGGTTTTTTTTTTTTTTTAACAGTTTAACGTCCCTTTTTAACAACGTGGTCTTTAGAGACGGGAAAGGATGGGGGCAAGGAATGGGAAGGAATTCGGCCATGGCCTTTTGAAGGAAGCATCCCGGCATTCACCTGGAGTGATTTGGGGAAACCATGGAAAACCCAAATCTGGATGCCCGGACGGGGATTCGAACCGCCGTCCTCCCGAATGCGAGGCCAGAACGCTATCCGTTACACCACCACGCTCGGTGCCCTACCTTGGGGGCACAAGTCTGTACCAGAGTGAATGAGAGTAACTATTTTGTAAATATATGTGTGAATGAAGATTAAATATAGCGTTTATCCCGTGTATGTATATATTACAGTGCACTGGAGGGTGGGATGTAAATAGTAGTTTTGTTCATGTGTAAATAGCAATTGAAAAAGTTGTCTTATGTGACAAACATGATGTATAAATAGCAATTGAAAAAGTTGTCTAATGTGAAAAACATGACGTGTAAATAGAAATTGAAAAAGTTGTCTAATGTCGATCATGACGTGTAAATATCAATTGATGAAGTTGTCTATTGCCTGATCATGAGTTATAAATAGCTGTTGATGAAGTTTTCTAATGTAAATAGTGTCATATTTTCTCTGGGGTTTTGTCAGTGCACTGTATTTAGTATTAGTCATAAACTGTAAAGTGATCTCTATATTGTAAAATTGACTCTATATTGTCAAAGAAAATCTCTTAACTATGGATAAGGAGAGAAAAAAAACAACAAATATATGTTGTACTGATGTTTATTGAAGAATCATAATTTAAATAAATCTTTTACATTTATCCATGTGTTATGTGATTTATCAAAACCTAACCACTTCACTAATGCCATATTCTTCCTTTTCCTTATTACTCGTTCAACAAGAAATGTAATTGGATGTTTTATTAATTGTAATTCTTGCTGGTAAAATGCTCCTGCAATATCTTTACCCTGATAATCTTTAAGTAAATAAGTTACAGGATTTGATAGTTTCACTTTTCTGATGGTAAACACTTCAGTTGACCAGTTTGGCAGGTAGCCTTTGTCAAACTTTTCTTTAAACCCACTAATCCTAACATGGTCACCAACTTTGAATTTTGCTGGTGTGGTAGTCTTCACACGGAAGTACACTGTAGAAAGTAAAGAGTTGTCCTTTACATCACAAAGTTTCATTTTAATGGTGCTATGCCACTTGTTGTTATAATTTGACATTAACTGAGGAAGAAGTTGAATCCACCGATGAGAGCCACGCCTGCTGAATTCTTGCCACATTGCATTC
>JARYHS010013630.1:263299405-263368001 GCA_031002005.1 Vandiemenella viatica
GTTCGTCTGCAGTAAAGGCCCCTGCCAGGCAGACCTCACACACAACGCGCCTGCACGCCGGGATACATATACGACTCCAAACAGGCGCAGAGACATCAAAACAAACCAGGAAAACAAACAGAATCATCTAGAAGCTAAGTGGGACTATTTCTTACAGAGGTCGCCGTACTACCACACAACGGAATTCCTGCGCCAGGCCGCCTATATAAGCGTAGCCGGCCGCTCCACCGCCAGTTCCGGCCTGACCGCGGAACCAGCTTCAACTACAGAAGACCACCGGAAGTTCGCGAGAAGTAGAAGCCGTCTCTCTCTACCCCGGATCAGGACCAGGCTAAATTTCTCGACGGTCATCCGCTAACTGTACCACATTTGTTATTGTTTATCAGTGTTTTGTGTACATAGTAATAAACCTCAAGGAACCATTAAGTGTAGTTCACTTCAGTGGCGACAAGGTTGGGATAAGAACTCTCGACCATCATGGCTACGCCAGCAGCACCTACGGAATGGCAACAGTTCCTCCAAGGACTTCTACATCAGTTCTTCGAATTTCAGAGACAACTGATTGCGGAAGTCAAGAATCTCCGCCAACCCACGGCCCCGCCTCCGTTCCCAGCATTCAACGACGACGTCGAAGAATGGGAGACCTACGAGAAGCGCATAAAACAACACTTCGCAATTCATCACATATCCAAAGAAGAAGACCAGCGTGCATATTTCCTTTCCTGGAACCAATCGAAGATGTATGTCTTGCTCACCAAACTTCAGCCACAAGACCCCGACACCCTCACCTTCACGACCATCTGTACGACACTGAATGCATACTACAGACGCCGGTACCATGTCGTCGCGGCCCGCGTCGAATTCTATCAATGCCGGAAGAAGCCCGATCAGACGTATCGCCAGTGGGTGGCCGAACTCCAAGGCCTTAGCAGAAAATGTAAGTTTCAAACTCGTTGTTCCCACGAATCCTACGCCGACGACATGGTGCGTGATCACATCATACAGGCTGCACCAGATGCCGCACTCCGGCATGACGCCCTCAAGTTAGAGGACCCATCCCTGGAGCAGGTCATCGAACTTGCCTACAAATTCGAAATATCTACGGCCGCAGATCGCCGCCTGGAGTCCTGGGTGGATGTGGCCGCAATCCGAACCGACGTAGAGGACACACAGGACGTCGCCGCCATCCAGAGCTCCCAGTCGCGCTCCTCCCGACACCACAACCGGGGACCGCTTCCTCAGAAGGACATCGAACCGGCCCGTTCCGGCAGGGGCACCAAGTCTCGGCAGCAGCAGCGGATCCCGCAGCGCCGACGCCGCAGCCCGCTCCGCCTACCCTCCTGCCCCGCCTGTTATTCAGCACATGAGAGGGAAAATTGTCCGGATCGTTGGGCTGAATGCTCACGTTGCGGCAAGGAAGGACACCTGGCGTCCGTCTGCCGCACCAACACCACCAATGCCAATCCCGGCTCTCGCCGCCCAGGGTCTTACCAAGACAGGTTGAGTGGCGCACCTATGGATATCAATCAGGTAGACACTTCCACAGCATCCAAACTTTTTATTGACGTTATGGTCAATGGCAAGCCCCTGCCCCTACAAGTCGACACAGGAGCAGCAGTCTCATTGCTTAATTATACTACTTATGTGCAAATTGGCCCCCAAGCGCCTCCTGACATACAACAAACAGGAAATAGCACTCCTGGGACAATTCACAGCAAACGTCATGTATAAGTCTGTACATCGTTCAGTCCCCTTTTTAGTAGTTAACAGTTCTCTCACAGCAGACTTATTTGGACTGGACGCTTTCCGCTTATTCGGATTTTCAATTGAGGATAACATACACCTCGTATCTCAGCATGTTCCTTTTCCTGAAGTGGACGCCCTTTGCACCGAGTTTCAGGACCTGTTCTCACCAGGCGTCGGCTGTGCAAAGGACTTCGAAGCATTACTCCAACTCCGGCCGGACGTACGGCCTCGATACTTCCGGGCACGCCAGGTACCCGTAGCGCTTCAACAACCACTTCAGGAAGAACTTCAACGTCTCCAAGACGAAGGGATCCTCCAGCCGGTGCGGTTCAGCCCCTGGGCCACGCCGTTGGTCATAGTTCAGAAGCCAGGACGCCGCTTACGTCTCTGTGGTGACTTTAAGACCACCGTCAACCCGCATCTGCTGGTAGACGACTATCCACTTCCGAGACCGGACGACCTCTTCCGTAAACTAGCAGGAGGTACCTACTTTACAAAAATTGACCTGGCAGAAGCATACCTTCAAATCCCTTTGGATATCGAGTCCCGACAATACACAGTCATCAACACTCCCTCTGGCCTCTTCCAACTCAACCGGCTCATGTTCGGCTTGGCCAGTGCTCCAGCGATTTTTCAACGGTATCTCGAACAACTTCTCCAGGATATTCCGGGTGCATCAACTATCTCGACGACATAGTCGTCACGGGACCCTCCGCTGCCGAACACATGACCAACCTCCGCCTACTCTTCCTCCGCCTCCGGGCAGCAGGATTGAAATGCAACCTTTCCAAGTGTCAATTTTTTCAACAATCCATTTCCTACCTGGGTCACATCATCGCTCAGGAAGGCATTTCCCCAGCATTTTCCTATGTGGACGCTATTTCCAACTTACCTCGGCCTCAGGATCTACATCAGTTGAAATCTTTTTTAGGCAAGATTTCATACTACAGAAAATTTATACCCTCAGCAGCACAAGTGGCAGCACCCCTGTACCACCTCTGTCGCAAGAATGTCCCGTTCCGTTGGAACCCAGCTTGCGAGACCGCATTCCACACCCTTAAACAGCAGCTCAAGTCCGCAGCATGCCTCATGCCATACACTCCAAACCTCCCCTTGATACTTGCCACAGATGCATCCGATTACGGTGTGGGGGCAGTTCTGTCTCATAAATTACCAGATGGCACGGAACGCCCCGTAGCTTACATCTCCAAAGCCCTATCGGCTGCTCAGCTTAAATATTCTCAAATCGAGAAAGAGGCGCTAGCTATTGTTTTTGCCTGCTCCAAATTCTATTCCCTTTTATATGGGATTTCTTTTCATCTCATTACCGACCACAAGCCACTCCTATCACTATTTGATCCGTCCACACGTCTGCCTACCAAAACATCCCACCGCATCCAGCGTTGGGCACTATTCCTGTCCCAGTTCAGATATACCATGCATTTCCGTACCACCTCCAGGCATGCCAATGCAGACGCCTTATCCAGACTACCGCAGGGACCAGACCTTGCCTTCGACAAGTCGGAACTTCTGGTGTTCCAGATCGACGATGACATACAAGAAGCACTGAAGACATTTCCAGTCACGGCCTCAAAGGTCGCGGCAGCCACAGGGGAGGACCCCCTCCTCCGTGTCATCCGACACCACATCCAACACGGGTGGCAAATACGTTCCCCTCCACGCCATCATCAAGACCTCAAGTTCTACTACTCCATCCGCCACCAGCTCTCAGTAGTAGAGGGAGTGCTCCTCCGCACAGAACCAAATTCCACCCCGAGGGTCGTCGTTCCGAGATCCCTACAACCGACAATCCTCCAAACTCTCCACCAAGGACACTGGGGAATTGCCCGCACCAAATCCCTTGCCAGACGCCATGTATTCTGGATCGGCCTTACCACGGATGTCACGAAGATGGTGCGGCGCTGTACCATCTGTGCCCAACAACTGCCCCGCCCCCCTCAAAAGTTCCTTTCCTGGCCGGCACCGTCCGGACCCTGGGAAACGCATTCACCTCGACTTCGCTGGCCCATTCCTAGGCCACCAGTGGCTCCTAGTGACGGATGCCTTTTCCCACTTCCCATATGTCGTCCGTTGCTCCACAATCACCACAGAGGTCACCATTTCAGCCCTCACGAAGATCTTTTCCATCGAAGGATTACCATACGCTATCGTCACAGATAACGGACCGCAATTTCGAAGTCGGGAATTCCTATCCTTCTGTACCGCCAACAATATCCAACACCTCCTCACCCCGCCCTTCCACCCCCAATCTAACGGGGAGGCGGAACGGCTAGTCAGAACATTCAAAACCCAAATGACCAAATACACCACAAGTCACAAACTCGAAGAGGCATTGACACTCTTCCTCAGTTCCTATCGAACCACTCCAGTGGGGGCCAAAAGCCCGGCGGAATTGCTGCATGGCCGCCAACCTCGCACTCTCCTCCATCTCCTCTTACCCCCGCCCAAAGTACAGGTACCTTCGGGCCCATTCCGTTTCACCCCGGGCTCCCTAGTCTGGGCCCGCGGGTTTGGCTCCCGGGCCGGTTGGCTTCCGGGGGTCATCCAGCGGCCCCGGGGCCACCAACTGTTCGACGTCAGCCTGGATGGCCGGATAGTGCGACGCCATCGAAACCAACTACGTCCCCGCTACCCCACGGCACCGTCCTCTTCCACCACGGCACGGCCATCTACTTCTTCCTCTCCTTCCCTGCCACCTCCACCACTCCTGCCGTCTAACCGTTGCTCAGGGACAGTTACAGCGCCACCAACGACGCCACAACCTGTCGGTCGCTCCGACACCCTTCAGCCGCAGCCTCTCGACCACCTGCGGGGACCATCTTCAGCGCCCCCCGTACAGCCCCCGGTCATCGACGCCGACGAACCGATGCCGTTAGCTCCACAAGTACCTCCACCACAACCTGCACCACGACGCAGGTCGGCACGCATCGCCAGGGGAACAGCTCCGTACTCCCCTGGAGGTAGCCTTCATAGTCTGCTCCAGGGCGCCGCGGCAGACGACCTCGCAGACGTCGCAGACATCGCTTCCCCCCCCCCCCGGGAGGGAGGTATGTTCAGTCTGCCAGTAAAGGCCCCTGCCAGGCAGACCTCACACACAACGCGCCTGCACGCCGGGATACATATACGACTCCAAACAGGCGCAGAGACATCAAAACAAACCAGGAAAACAAATAGAATCATCTAGAAGCTAAGTGGGACTATTTCTTACAGAGGTCGCCGTACTACCACACAACGGAATTCCTGCGCCAGGCCGCCTATATAAGCGTAGCCGGCCGCTCCACCGCCAGTTCCGGCCTGACCGCGGAACCAGCTTCAACTACAGAAGACCACCGGAAGTTCGCGAGAAGTAGAAGCCGTCTCTCTCTACCCCGGATCAGGACCAGGCTAAATTTCTCGACGGTCATCCGCTAACTGTACCACATTTGTTATTGTTTATCAGTGTTTTGTGTACATAGTAATAAACCTCAAGGAACCATTAAGTGTAGTTCACTTCATTACTGTTCTTAGTTCGTATATTATTTGGATGCAAACTGCAGTGATTTTGTCACTCACTCACTCACTCACTCACTGACTGATGATCATCAAAATTCTAAGACACTTCCCGTAGCTGCAGAAAGCTGAAATTTGGTTCACAGATAATATTTTACACACATATTATAAGAAAATTCTGAAACTCGTAAATTACCGTATATCTACCTCCTTACCTACCCCTAACTTTTAATCGCTTTCTTCCCTAATTACTTCATAATCCTCAGATTTTCACTGTCGATTAAGCTTATTATGTTTAACTAATGTGTTTAATTTTACTTCTTTCCTTTTCTTCCTTTGGAAGTTATTGAAATTCAAAATTTTATTTCGGCACAACCCCCCCCCCCCCCCCCCGACATCAAAATTCTACTGTACTTCTAGCAATCCTAGAAACAAGTAATTTGGTACACATATATGGTTTCATCCCTAAATCATAAGAAAAATCTGATATTGGAGTTTTTCCCCGTATTTATTTAATTTCAATCCCAAACATGAAAAATTCTGGCACATATTTGTGGCTTAATTACTTTGCTCCGGATGTAGCTATAAACTTGAGATTTATATACTATAGAGAGATAAGCAAGTTTAACCAAAGCCTTAAATTTTACTTTGTTCCTATGGTTGGTTTAGAAGGTGCTATTAAGTTGAGGTGGTAGTTAAACCCGCGGCAATGTTCATTGCTCGGCTACGACGCAAGTTAATTGTTTGCAGAGAGTGGGGCATTGTTGGTAATGCGATTGTAACACATTGTTCATCCGAGAAATACGATTACCAATGTAAGGTAATAAAACAACTGTGATAACTGGCTTTCTTTTCGTATGAATCGAAACTGCATATTCACCATTGCTATGAATGCATAATTTTACAGCTTGGTCCAGGACTTATTTCCACATAATCGCTAACTCGCTTTCTTTTGGTACTAATCGAAAATACATATGCACCATTGCCATGGATGTATAATTTTACACCTTGGTCCAGGACTCATTTCCACGTAAACGCTAACTCGCTTTCTTTTGGTACGAATAAAAATAAAAATAAAGAAAATAATAAATAATAATAGTAATAAACATATGCACCATTGCCATGGATGTATAATTTTACAGCTTGGTCCAGGATGTATTTTCACGTGAACACCGAATGTAGTTGGTGAGCTGAAACATGGCCCCATAAAAATAAACTTTGCCATTTAGCATATTTCCTTGTTGGGTCCCTGGCGTTACGTCCGAGCCTAGATCAGCAAATTTAACTAATATCTTAAATTTTAATTTGTTCCTGTGCTTAGTCTGGAATTTACTATTAATTTTGTTTATGGTGGTAGTGAAACCAATGGCAATTGCTCGGCTACGGTGCACAGCCACTGTTTTCAGAGAGGGGGAGCATTGTTGGTAAGGTATATTGATGTCTTAAATTCTGAAATGTTCTTATCCACTGATTTTTAAATGGAATAATTACATTTGAGAGGCGATTCAGAATAAGCGATAAACATACAAAAAGAAATGAGATCCCACAAAAACAGTTCTTGTAAAAATAGTCCAAGTCTCGTGTTCATGTAGTGACAAAAAGTTATGAGATCTTCTTCTGAGCCAAGTCTACACTTTACAGTGTGTATTCACTTCACTTTGTGAAACAGAATGGTTTCTCAAGGTGTCATAGACCGTTTATTTTGGATAAAAAAATCTGATGACTTGGCCATTATGCACGTCATAATTTTTACTGAAATTGAGGGAATAATATATACTTGTCAAATTTGAAAAAGAGATAGGGAAATCTTGGCTTTTAAGTATTTATAAGTTCGATAAAGCAACACATTTAAGGTATTTATATAGGTTAACTAAAACATGGCCTGGACTCTAGGTATTGTGAAAGTCAGAAGAAAGATATTTAAATATTTCGACGGTACGGCTATTCCAACTCGTCAACAGAGCTGTATTGTTGTTTTATTTCGTACACTAAAATTTGGGGCACATTGACAACTCAATCAAAAGTCAGAAGGGTTTTTTCCTGGCATTTGCTGAAGTAATTTGGGGAATGGGTGAATCATTAAAAATGAATATTCTCTCAAACGCATGGACAAGCTGCTACGCATATTCCAGAGTCGATCAGAAGAATACTGTATAAGAAACAAACAGTTTCCAAAACTGCAATTCAAATTGTAGAAAATTTTATATCACCATATCGCGACGAGTGGTGGTTTAACTCATATGAATATTTAGCAATAATAAGCTTGTCAGCATTGAATTTGAATAATCTTCACTAACGTGATTAAGAGAAAATCCCTTTATTTGTATTATGTTCAGTGTAACAATTTCTAAATAATTAAGTATTGCAATATACATGCATTCATTCCCATTGCTTTTTATGCAGAAGGTAAGCCACTTCCAAACAAAATTTTTCAGTTTCCTGTTAGTGCTTAAGATGTTTTATGTATGCTTGTTACAAAATTTGAAGCGAACTTAATAAAAGTAATTAGTAGCGTTAATATGAGATTTACGCTTAAAACTGAAAATTAAAAGATGACTTACATGGGGCATTAGAAAATTAAACGTTATAAAGTTTTTGTTAACTGTTCCGTAATGAATCACTGAATTGGTCCACACATATTTTTTCGCAGGAATCTAAACTTGTATTTAAAACTGCAATAATTAAAGTTCATTGTTATTTCACTTGCCTTTTGTTATTTTCCGACAGCCGTGGTATATCGCTAGATGTGCAGCTTCCACCTGTTTGTTGCACCAGGCAGTGCCTGGCATCAGAATTGTGCCACCTACAAGTCGATTGCGGCCAAGGATTTTCAACAGCAAAGATGAAAAAAAGCACGAAATTTTATCTTAGAAATAAATACATTTTTTTATATAGATATATAGCATTTTTATTGCATGTATAATTACGATACATTACTCAATATTCCTTTAACTCACAAGCGCACGTAGTACCATGCCCGTTAATTATACTACTTAAGTCTATCAATCATATTTTATGAGAAATATAATATTAATCATCATTTCGAAAATAACTGTTTGTCTAACAGATAGATGTTAAAAGAACAAGTCCAAAGTTTCGTACCTGTTGTTTGCAGCAGCTAATCCTGTAAGGTCTACTTCAGACTTACTTGTTGGTGTGTTAACTTACGATATTTCATATAAATTACTATAATGTATATAAGCTCGGAATCTGAAATTTTATCGAACCTCAATGACCAGATTTCATCAATTTCTAGTATTTTTGCCTTCTGTTTGTCAGCCAGTGATGAACTTCTATGAATTTAGCATTAATGAAGCAACCGAAATTAAAAATTCGCTCGCAGTTATAATTTATTCTATATGATTGGAAACATCTGGCACCAATCAATAAATGGAACTCATTTATTGATTTAGATTTCGTCAAGTACTACCATGCTCACATGTATCCGAACGATATGAACCGCTCATCGCTATATTTCCTTCCAAACCTTATTCAACCCTTCTTACACTTCTGCTTACACAGTCCTATACCCAGTAGGTTGTATAATCACGTGAATATCCGAAATTGAGACTCACCAACTTCACAAAAATACGTGATATATTTTAATATATTCGTTTTACAAACGAAAATATGGATTATATTTCGTTAATAAAATAGTTTTGCAGACATTGAATGCACTTCATTTCAGTTATTTAAAACATTTAAGAGAAATTAGTGCTCCTATAGGACATAAAAAAGTTACTGTTTTCAAACAAAACGTTAGTTTTGAAAAAGCGCTATAATTAAAAGAAAAGAAGACGTTATACCGTTCATATTTCACTTAAAATAACTAGATATAAATGACGAAATCAATATTTTCGATGTATAACTATTCTAGGTAAAGAGAGTTTTAAGTGAGAGCGTTGACAAATAATTTCAGATTTTTTAAGTTAATTAATTTTTCAGTGTGCTATTAAGACATGTCTTTCTTTTACTACTTCATTTAAACTTATTTTAGAAACACACGGAAAAACATATAGTTAAATTAATGTTGTCGGTGACGCGAGATGTCGTCAACGCAGTTTTAGTTGACAGTATTTTAGCGTCAAAAAACTTATTTTCACCTACCATTAATATCGAAAGCTGCTTAAAGCGCACTGAATATTCCTTTTAAAACAAAAACAAAACACGATGAAGGTTCAATAGATGAAGACACAGTTTCACATAGCCTTGTCACATTTGTGGTTTCAGTGGTGTTTAGTAAACAAACAACAAAAAAACTAATACGGCATTTTCGCGATATTCTGTGGGTGCTGCTGTTAAAACTCAAACGACAGGTGAAACGTTGATTGGCTGTTCTTTCAAAAATAATAATAAAAATAAAAAACTATAGGTAAATATCCAAAGATGTGCACTGAAAGCATTTGGTAATTAACGAACTGTTGCGTTTGCTAGCGGACACGTGCGAAATAATTGGTTCATTTCTCGATTTATACGATTTTTGCTACTTGAAATTATTATTGTAGACCAACTAATCACCCCATATTGATGCTAATATTACGGTGAGCTCTTCCGACAGTAGTCCCAAAGAACTGTCACTGATTTAAGGGGTAAAATTGTTACCAGTCATCTGGTAATCCAGAATAAAACCAGAAGTTACACAAGTGTGAAAATTTTACAAGCTGATACTAGTGAAGATCATAAATTCATAAACAATTGTTTTTCATGTTTTGTAACTGTTGTTTATGAGACTACACAGGAAACTGAGAACAAGGAAACGTAATGCAAACAAACAAACAAACAATTGAGGTTCGTGGCGCCATGGTAACCCATGGCGTCACTGGGTACTTTGGGCAGCTTTTGCCGCCCCTCTACCCTATTATTTTAATATTGCGGTAGGTGTAATTACTCGATATATGTTAGTATTGACCAGTCGCAGCAAATTCGGCGCAGGCTCGGGCAGTCACGTGCCACACCCAGGGCCGCCAAGCCGACCACGCCGCCCATCCCGCCGGCAGGCGCAGGCGCATCTTCCGGGAGGTGAAGGAGTGAAGAAGTGGGATTGTTGCCACCTATTTAGTAAAGTCATTTCGTGTTGTTAGTCGGTTAGTTGGTCAGTCATGGGTTGGTCTATTTCTTAGTCAATTGTTGCAGTCTATTCCCTAAGAAGCAGGTGATTGATCGGCTATTAATCGGGGTTTGCTTTGTTATTGGCTGCCAAGCTGACTGCGTGTTCATCAAGCAGTCAGCTGGGCAGGTTTTTTTTTTTTTTTTTGCATTGCGTTATGGTTTTACTTAAGTATAGAATGGAACTAGTAATTAGTAAATTTTTTCGCGGAGTGCGGATGGTGCTTAACCGCGAACGGTCTGTAGGTGTCGGCCCACCGCGCAGAAACCCGTTGCCCCGGCAGCAGGCGCCCGAGTGAGCTGGTGTGTGTGTCGTAGTGCTGGCAGCGGCCGGTCCCCCCACCCCGCTAGCGGGGCGCTCAGCCCGCTTGCCGCGCTAGTGTTTATGTTGTTGTTTGGTGTAGCCGGTACAGGGTGATGGAGGAGGGGTCGCGGAGGGATTCTATGTTGGGGATTTGTTGGAGGAGGGAGCGGGCGGCGGGTCGCGCCGCTGCCCGAAGCATGTATCGGCGGCCGAGCTCCTCTGCATGCTCGAACAGCGGCGCGAAGCCTCCCGCTCGGTATGTCGCAGCGTTGGTCATTTGCATCGGTGTGCCGTCCGAATTGCACGTCTTTCGAGTCTGTCCAGTATTTTCTGTCTCGTCTTAGGGGGATGGAGGAGGAGGGGATGGCCATATGTTATGTATGTGCGTATTAGTGTTTTGTATAGTAGAGTGAGGGTCTTGTGGTTGCAACCTGTCCGGAACCCGCGAAGCAGGTGCAGTGTAGATAGTCTGCGTTTAGTTTCATTAATAATTTTGTCATAATGGGCTATGTATGAAAGTTTGCAATCTAGTGTGATGCCGAGATAATTGGCTGTGCGCTTGAAGTCCACACGCCTGCCACAGACGGTCACACGATTCTCACGCAGTTTCCACTCTGGCAGGCGCTTCTTTTTAAAGACTATAGTTTGCGTTTTGTCTGCGTTTAGAGTTATTCGCCATTTACAGCACCACTGTTCGAACTCAGCGATCAAACGTTGCAGTGCTGCAATGGCGCGGTTATAGCGTGTGTGTGTCGCCCAGTATGCTGTGTCATCAGCGAACAGGCCGAGTCCGGCGGTGGGGGCGGCAGGCCGTGGGGTATCCCTGACATATAAGATATACAGCAGCGGAGAGAGCGCCGAGCCCTGCGGCACCCCTGCTTGCAGCTGATAGGTGTCAGACAGTGCTCCACTGACGCGCACTCTCGCCACTCTGTCTGTGATGAAATTGTTCAGCCATCGGCAGGCTTGGGTGGTAGGCCTAGCTCGATTATTTTCCGTTTCAATCCTTCGAGCCAGACCGTGTCAAAAGCCTTCCTGACGTCCATGAAGGCGACGGCTGTGGTGCGATTGGTGGCTATGGCTGTCTGTGCGACTGTCAGCACTCGTAGGATCTGGTCGGTGATGTTGTGACCTGGGCGGAAGCCAGCTTGTTCTGGTGGTAACAGTCCGTTCGCGTTGAGGAAAGGATGCAGGCGGCTGACTATGATTCTCTCCATCAGTTTGGAGAAGCACGAGGTCAGGCTGATCGGCCGGTAATTGTCGGGGTTGCCTTGCTGTTTCCCTGGCTTTGGGAAGAGTAGGACATGCGCCATCTTCCAGGATCTGGGAAGATAGCCCAGACTGTAGCTGGCGTTAAAAAGTCGGGCTAGATGGTTGTGATATGCTGGTGGTACGTGTTTTAGGGCGAAGTTAGGAATATTGTTGGGTCCTGGAGCGGTATTTTTTAATTGTTTAATGAAGCGGGAAATTTCCTGAGGGGATATATCGGCGGTTAGGGGATTACTATTATCAGTTGGGATTGTAACTGGGAGTGGGTGGGTGAGGTGATAGTTGTATAGTAGCATATTTTCGGTTTGCAGCTTGAAGTTATTGTCAAAGGAGGGTGATTCCGGTGGCTGATGAGTGGCTGCCAGATGCTGTCGAAACAGCTCGCATTTGGCGGCAGGGTCCGACACGATTTTATCGTTGTCGATGAGCGGATAGGAGGAGTGGGCGGTTTTGCCGGTCAGCCTGGCCACGGCTCTCCAAAACTGTTTGGGTTCGCCCTGGCGCTGTTGGTCTAGTCTGTTGCAGTAGTCTGTCCATTTCCGGTCTCGGTGTAGTTGAATTTTCTGTTTAACTTGTCGGGCTATTTGGTTGTAGAGATTCTTGTCTGCTGGGTTGTGGGTTCGCGCCCAGGTCCGGTGCGCAGCGCGCTTTCGTTGTATTTCCGCAACAATGTCCGGTGGTAGTGGGTCCGGGCCGCGCCTGGGCAGCGGCGTCTGCGGCACCGCCGCGTCGATCGCCGCGTGGATAGCGCTTTCCAGCACATCACTATACACGTCAATATCGGCGGCCGTAACAAGCGGGAGCGCATTCAGCTCTGGAAGCTCGTTAATAATGGTTTGCTGGTACAGCTCCCAGTCGGTCGCTGCGGATCAACACGTGTATATGAGTTGTTGCCCCCTCTACTGCCGTCTTGGTTGGTAGGTCAGCTACTAGCACGGTAGGCGTCGCGGGTATCACTGCCAACCCGGAAGCATGGTGGCTAGCGTTCGGTTAGTTCCTGGAGTAGACAGTTCGAGTCTAGCCACAGACACAAGTGATTTTCATGAACTGTTACGTTCTTCTTTTGTTGATTGTACTGTGGATCAATAAAGTCACAACACACATCAATCGAGAAGCTAAAAGAATGGAGAGGATACACGTATCGATAAACTAAGGTAAATACTTTCTTGGTCTAAGTTTTTAGCAATTGATTCTTTAAATGTGTTATATATTTTGAAATGTCACGGAAAAAATTATTTCCCAAGGATTGAAAAGGAAACCGGCCACGGTATTTGAACATAAACTAGTCCTCTGTTAGTCTGAAATTATTTCGTTAATCCTCTGAGAACCAATACATTGATTTTGTTGACCATGGCATACACAACATTACTGGCGAATATACTTGAAAGTGGACATCCAAACTATCAGTGCCAGAAGAACTGATAAAAATTTTCAACGATTTCATGAAAAAAAGTACTTCTTCCAAGGATAAGCAAACGAAATTTTCGATATGATAAAACTAGTTTTGCGTAGCAGTTACTGATTCAAAATGCTTTTCAGACCTCCTATTACCAAAACAGATTGTTATACTGTCTTCGTTGCATAGGCCTATGTAAGTGACGTTAAAGGCAAAATTATAGTCAGAACCGATAAACTTCTTGACCATAAAATGTCTTACAATTTGGTCAAATCGCTTAAATCGTTTAGTGAATAGTCATAGAGACCTTAACTGCCTCCTGTAGTATGATAAGTACTGGAAGGCAATTATTTATTCATATTCACCAATCTAAACTATGTACCAACAAATTTGTTGCCATCACAGCTATAGCAGAATGGAGTCCGTCAGGTGTGATAGAAACCACACGTATTTTATAGTATCGTAAAAAATCGGAGAAGACAAATGGTGGTGAACGATCGATTGTATCCATGTACTGTCTCGTCTAGGGCTAATCTCGATTAAATAAGCTGGTAAATAAACACGTCTAAAGACTGAACGAGACGAGTGCACTTTGGAGGAATGACTTTCATAGTGCACGTTGGTAACTTTTTATCGTCGTCAAGCATCTCATCATCTCACAATAATATTTTTTTTTTTTAATGTTGCCGCTAGCGAGATTCGATCTGACAACGATTGGCTTAAGAGGCTCAGAGCTTGATCGTTGCGCCACTATCGCCTTGACGCTTTGTAAACGTTGGAAGCATTTGAACGCAACGTAATATTTCAATGCCGATTTTCAACAAGGGTGAAGAATCGCATGTTACTTCTTTGCCACATGACACCTCTTGCTATGAGCTTTTATTACACAAAGTATGAATCGGATCTAAATTACTGCTAGCCATTGTGGTTCCTAAATGCGTCGAAATCACGTAGTCTGCCCTTTCTCAAACTACACACATGTTTCGAAAATAATTATTTTACAGTAGAACTAACACCACATTTCAGAAAGAAATAACTCTAATTCTTTAGGTGGACTATAATTATTATGCACCGTCGTCGAGAAAAACAAAAATATTATGTAAAAACACGAGATGAAATCGCATAGAACTAAATATTAGCACTGTAAAAAATTAAACAACCATTGTGATTCAAAAATTTACAACCAGATTGCTGTCGTAGAACAAACATAAATACTTACTTATCTGGTATAAGTAAATAAAGTTCATTGAGAATCTGAGTTAGAAGCAGGGAGTTCTTAAAATATCGTTTTTTTTCCGTTTTCTACAATGCTGTTAGTAGTTTCCGTACACATTACCGTATGTGCTTTACAGTATTTCGATTTGATACCTACGGGTGTTAAATGCTAATTTCTTAATACAGCATGAATTTTTTTGCGTTATTCTTTGTTTGGAATTACTTCACTATGCTAACATAAATGCCAGAATTCACCAGTATTCACATGGAGTGATTTGGGGAAAACTTGGAAACCCCAAATCTGGATAACCCGGCAAGGATTCGAATCTTTGTCCTCCCGAATTAGAGGCCAGAGCGTCACCGCTTATACCATCACGCCCGGTCATTCACAAACTGTCACAGCGTCTACGAAAATGCGTATTTCGAAATGGTAATGATGTAGGATAATTGAAATTTTTCACCCTTTGAAATCAAGTATATACTTTATAGAAAAAAAATTGATTTTGTCCCTATAAATGCTTGGTAGACCGTACTTTTTTGATTTCCCCCGTACATTAAACATGGATTCCTACAGTATTTTTAAAAACCAGCTAAGATTTGCCGTTTTAATATATGAGTTGTATAATTGTAGTCAAAATCAATTAAATCTTAAGCAAAATCTGTTCGTGATAAATTATTTGCTCTAAGTGATCTAAAGGTATTCTTCTTCGCCGAAGGAAATAGGAAAGATACGACTTATTTCCTGGTGCAACATTTGCTTCCTCCAGTGTTGTTAAATGTTCTACTGCTAGCAGATCTATATTCGTTTCCGCATACGAGTCATGTCTCAATAGCTAGACGTTATCAAAAGAACAGAGACATTGACGACATGGAAAAATGTTCTTCCAATTTGATGTAGCATATGTTTACTAAATGGATTACTTCTGTTATAACAGTTTGATTCTTTATATAGATTATCAGCAACTACTCATTCACGAAATTGTGTATCTTTATACAATTTTAATTCGAGTATAGAATAGACAAGCCACTTTTTTCAACAGGACAAAGCGGCTGAGTGGTAGCGTTCTGCCCTGTGGGTATAACGGTCGTGGGTTCCAGTCTACTGCTAGTTGAATATTTTTTCATTTTTGCATTCGTGATGAGAGCTGGGCGCCAAGAATTACTTCCACATGAAATGAATAAATGTTTTCCCTGCAATAATTATTTTAATAATAATACAATGCAAGTAGCTAATTATATCCATTAAGTATTGGAAATGGGAGATTTCAATTGATGAAAACGGCAATCTACCATTAATTACATCATATTTTATTACGTGCAAAGAAAAATTACTTTATGCACAAAATTGTTATGATAATGACATTGGAACCAATGCAAAACAACAAAAAATGAAATTAA
This sequence comes from Vandiemenella viatica, assembly GCA_031002005.1. NCBI lineage: Eukaryota > Metazoa > Arthropoda > Insecta > Orthoptera > Morabidae > Vandiemenella > Vandiemenella viatica. The sequence continues at coordinate 263,315,350 of JARYHS010013630.1, forward strand.
ATACAAGTTGGATACGAAGCAGAGGGATAGCAGACCATTTACAATGATAATTTAGCTCAGTTCAGAGAGTGAGAACCTCTTTATCTCGATGAAGGCCGTTACTGGGCTTTGTAACACAGTTTTGGGGACTTGACAGTTTCAAACAAAGATTTGCGGTAGCAGGTACTTGAAAATATTACCGTGGATTTATTCCTTGGCGACGAAGGAGACCACCACAAGAGATCTTCACAACAATCACGAATTACCGGATGGTAGTTACCACCAGGCACGTTACTTAGTAACCCACGTGTGTGTGAGGTCGCACTGATACACTGATGCACTCTCGGCAACACACAAAGCAGAGCGGCACAAATTTGCATACGCCGCACACTAGTAGTCAGCCCGTCGCTATGGAGGGCTGTCTTAGTCGCCACGAGGGTCGAACGTACGTCGACCCGCTCAGAAGCTCCCTCCTTCACACAAGCACCCGACGCGACGGTGTCTCGGAGCAAAGTCCTCGCCTCCCGCGTTGTATGGAAAGCAGAGAAATCATATAAGTCCGCGTGAAACCACACAGGGGCTGTGATTGGCTCAGACACTCACACACACACACACACCCTCTTCGGCACTACTTTTGTCCATCCTTTTCACGGAACATGTTTCTCTCTCTCACCTAATGGAAAATTTCAGGCGCGACACCTGTCTCTTTAAACCCCGTCCAGTAAACACATTCCGAGCCGCGCTATATGAGGTACCGTTACGGCCCAGTGCTGTCCGGCACGAAGCATCTTTGCAGGAATATTTGTTTCCAAAATGAAGAATCCGAATTGCGGAATGCTTCACGCTGTCAATTTGAATATAGAAAGCTGTTGGTAAAGTATGATTGGTACCAAACAAAACCGAGTCGGCATAATATGACAGGAAAGCCATCACTATATCATTCTAAAGTCGAACCTGTCTCATGAAGAGAATCAATTTCCAACATATTTAAAACAGAAAAACCACCGAAAGTGCGGGGATATTGCGACCGGGGGGGGGGCAGGGGGTTTAACTAAGGGCAGCTTTAATTCAGCTTCTTCTTCAGCATGAGCATCCAATTATTGGGTTCTAATAACTTTAGCTGTTCGTACTCTGCTAGAGCTAAGGGCAGTTTACGCCCGCGAGGCATGTCAAAAAAGAAGGAAAAATAAATTGGTGCCAGAAACATTTAAGCTGACACAAACTAATAGCACAGAGGGAATTGACATCTATACTCAATAATACAGTTTTTCTCTGAATGAAATTTTGTAAGAAATCATACACTAATATAATACCAAATAATCACCGCTTGAGCAATCGACGTGTTATTACAGACTAACACATATCCGTCACTTTGTCACCATTCGATAAGTTCTCAAAATTTTGTTACCACAACTCTTATTCATATCGAAAATTTGTCTTGTACCCTTCCTACAGATACAAAGCATTTTCTGGTCCAATTTCATCAATATCGGTATACCAATTAGTCGTTAAAACGTAACAAAAAGACAGAGACTTACTTCCGCATTTATAGTATAGAATCAGCGCGTGAGAATTCGGTAAAGTTGCAGTTTTCCATCTGTAGTGTCGTTCCGCGCATCGATTGTGGGGAAGCCGTATGATGGAAGATTTATAATTTGAATTGTAGTCTACAGGAGCTGTGTCGCAGAAACAACTGGGACTTCGTCGATCTTCAACCAATGATAGCTGCCAGCTGGGACGCATTTGACAGGTCTGGCGTCCACTACACACCGAGAATGGCGATCAAGGTGGCTGCTAAAATATGGAACCGTCTTGATGTGAATTATTTTTTAGGAACACCGTGAGGCCCGAGGATCCCTCAGTTCAACGAAGAAGACGCGTCGTTAATCTAGATCTTGGTTCTGGAAGTGACGGCTTGAATAAATCGAAATTTACAGCTCCAAATACTTCACCCGTTTCCATTTGGAGTGCAAATAGTAAAAATGCGAATTTAGACTCTACAGATACAGATATTAAACCGCTAAGGATAATGGTCCTTAATTGTCGGAGTATTATAGGGAAAGTAGCCCATTTCCACGCTGCAGTTGCGACTAACGATGTTGATATAATACTAGGAACCGAGAGCTGGTTGACGCCAGAGGTAGAATCTAGCGAGGTATTTGCTCCTCAATTCAATGTTTTTCGGAAAGACAGAACTACCTCAATGGGTGGAGGTGTGTTCGTGGCCGTTAATAAAACCATCAATTGCTCCGTAGTAAATGAAACGGAAAATTGTTGCGAGTTAATATGGGTGAAGGTAAAAAATTGGCAGAAGTTTAAAGTTCATAATAGGATCATTTTACCGACCTCCAGACTCTGGATTAGATAACGCGGAATATTTTAGACAGTCAGTTAATAGTATTTCTCAGAAATTTCAGGGACATATATTGATCATGGGAGGTGATTTTAATATATCTTCTGTTAACTGGGACACATTTACGTTCAGGTCAGGCGGAAGTGATAGGTTAATAACCGAAACGTTCCTGGAATCATTCGCCGAAAATTCTCTTGAACAGATGGTCAAAGAGCCAACGCGGAGCGTCGAAGATTCCTCGTCCATTTTGGATCTTTTTCTTACTAAAAATCCGGATATTGTAGATAAAGTTTGTATAGAAGACGGCATAAGTGATCACAAGGTGATTGTGGTCACTTTAAAATCTAGGCTGAATTTGAAGCATGATAAAGACAAACTCGTATATTGTTTCGATTAGGCAAATGATGCGTTTATAGTCGATCATTTGGCGAAAAATTTTGAAACGTCCACGCTTAATACAAATGTTGAGGAACTTTGGTTTAATTTAAAAGAAATAATATGGACCGGCTTAAATCAATTTGTTCCCAAGAAGTTTATTAAGGTTAGTAAGAACTTCCCGTGGTTCAATAGAGAAGTGAAACGTTTGCTCAGGAGGCAAAGGCGTTTATATGCCACGGTAAAGAAATCGGGGGACTCATCTGATTGCGCTAAATTAGTCCACTTGCGAGCGGACGTGCTTAAGGCAATGCGTGATGCGTTTAAAGAATTCCAAGCCAGAAATTTATCCAAAGATCTGATTACGAATCCAAAAAAGTTCTGGTCATATGTCAAATTAATAAGAGACTCTCGTAAGGTCATGCCGTCGTTGATTAATGAAAATGGGGAATTATCAGAAACTAGCGTCGAGAAAGCAGAAATTTTGAATAATGTATTTAAAAAAGCTTTCACGTCAGAAAACTCGGAGGAGATTCCGATATTTAACAATCGAACCAACAAAATTATGAATGATCTCGTTCTCGATGTCGAGGGAATAACTAAACTGCTTATGAATGTAAATCCCAATAAGTCTCCCGGACGAGACGATATTCCTACAAGATTCTACTCTAGATACGCAAAGGAGATTGCGCCGTATTTGATGAAATTATATACCTACTCCTTGGATCAAGGAAAAATACCAGCCGAATGGAAGACCGCCATCGTAAGTCCAGTGTTCAAAAGTGGGAATATTAATGTTCCTCGAAATTATAGGCTGATCTCGTTAACCTCAATATTTTGCAGGATTTTAGAACACATCATCTATTCAAATGTCATGCGGTTTTTGGATGAAGATGAGCTTTTAAACCCAAATCAACATGGATTCAGAAAAGGCCGATGCTGCGAAACACAACTTGCCCTCTTAATTCACAACTTGAGCCGTATTATAGACGAGCAATCCCAGGTTGATTTAGTTTTATTAGACTTCAAAAAAGCTTTCGACACTAGGTTACTTAGGAAACTTCGCGGTTACGGTATATCTAGACAAATATGCGATTGGGTTGCAGACTTTTTGAAGGACAGAACACAGTGTGTAGTTCTCGACGGTGAGCGTTCATCACTTGCCGAAGTGAGGTCCGGGGTTCCCCAGGGAAGCGTGATAGGGCCTCTGTTGTTTCTCATATACATTAATGATTTGTGTTACAAGACGATATTATGAAAATAATTGCGTGGCGTAAAGATTGGCAGTTGGAGTTAAACGCTAAAAAGTGCCAAGTGATGAGTGTAAGTAAAAAGGTGACACCATTTAGCTTTGAAAATACTTTCCTAGGAACGATAGATTCCGCTAAATACCTAGGGGTAACAATTCGTAATAATTTGTCGTGGAATGAGCATATCGAGAATGTAATTGGGAAATCAAATCGTATGCTTCGATTTCTAGGTCGTAATTTAAAACAATGCACTCCGGAAGTTAAATCGATTGCGTACAAGTCACTAGTGAGGCCTTACTTGGAATATTGTTGCTCTGTATGGGATCTCCATCAAAAGGGATTAATGGAGGCATTAGAGATGGTCCAAAGAAGAGCCGCCCGATTCGTGACAGGTATATGTAGTTGGAGGGAAAGCGTAAGTGCCATGTTGAAGGAGTTAGGTTGGAAAGACCTGGAGCACCGAAGGCGTTGCTCTCGACGGAAGCTAATTGAAAAATTCTCGACTGACGTATTTCGGAATGACAGCAATCAAATATTACTACCAGCAACATTCATATCTCGGAACGACCGCGAAAATAAGATAAGAGAAATCAGAGTCAGAACCGATACATTTCTCTATTGATTTTTTCCACGAGCGATTAGGGAGTGGAATAGAAAGTATTACCGGGCGAATAAACACAAAATCGGACAGGAGTAGCTTCCGATAAAGCACTCCGGCCATCCTGATCTGGGTTTCCCATGGTTTCCCTAGATAGCTCCAGGCGAATGCTGGGATGGTTCCTCACAATAGCCCATGGGTGCCACCTGCCATATCCCGTATATCCCATCCAAACCATTACCTTTCCTGATAGGTGCAATGCACCCTCCGCCAAACACTTTTAGTGAATCGCGGAGTAATATTAATAGTAGTATAGTAGTAGTGCACGATGCTAGACGCTATGTAGTTCAGGCAGCAAAGTAAAATTTACGGACAAACATGTCTTAGGACGAAATGCGAAAATATCCTAGATCGACCAGTTTAAACCCCCATATCTCCAATACCCAGATAGCTACCGACATATGACAAACATAGTGCATGACAGGAGACACTATACTTCTACCACATAGAAACACAAATGGACTATGCTATGTAGTTGTGGCAGCAAATTGACATATACCGAGACACATGTCTTTCGTTGAAATACGAAAATATCCTTGATCAGCCAAATTCACCCACCATATCTCCCACACTCCCACAGTTACTGAAATTCGACCAACGTTGTGATCGAAAGGTGACTCTGTGTTACTACCACACACAAACACCAGAGAACTGCGCTAGATAGTTTTGTCTGAAAAGTGAAATGCCAAGACACATACGTCTTTGGCAGAAATATGAAAGTACCGCAATTCGACCAATATCAACCACCATTTCTCCCACACCCTCATCTAACCACCATTGTGCACGATAAGAAATACGATATTACTAACACACAAAAACACCAATGGTCTATGCTATGTAGTTGTGGCAAAAAGTTACATATGCGGAGACACATGTCTTTCGTCGAAATACGAAAATATCCTTGATCGGCCATTTTCAAGCACCATATCTCCCACACTACCACAGTTACTGAAATCCTGCCGACGTTGTGATCGAAAGGTGACTCTGTGTTACTACCACACAGAAACGCCAGTGATCCGCGATAGATAGAAGTGATACACCAAGACACATACGGCTTCGGCAGAAATATGAAAATGCCGCAGGTCGACCACTTCCAACCCCCATTTCTCCCACACCACTATGGCTACCGACATCTAACAACCTTTGAGCATGACAGGGGACAGTATTCTACTACCACACACTAACAGCAATCGTCTATGCGATGCAGTTGTGGCAGAAAAGTGACATATGGAGACACATTTCTTTGGTCGTAATACGAAAATGTCCCTGGTCGGCCACTTTCACCCACCATATCTACCACACTCCCACAGTTACCAAAATTCGGACAACGGTATGCTCGATGGGTGACTCTGTGTTACTACCACACACAAAAAACAGTGGTCTACGCTTCATTGTTTTGGCTGAAAAGTGATACACAGAGACACATACGTTGTGGTAGGAATTTTAAAGTGCCGCAAGTCGACCAGACTCAACCCCAATTTCTCCCACACCCTCATAGCTACCAACATCTGACAACCATAGTGCATGACAGGAGACACGATACAACTACCAAACACAAACACCAATGGTCTATGGTTGTGGCAGAAAATTGACATATACCGAAACACATGTCTTTAGTTGAAATACGAAAATATCCTTGATCGTCACTTTCAACCCCCATATCTCCCACACTCCCACAGTTATTGAAATTTGGCCAAAGTTGTGATCAAAAGGTGACTCTGTGTTACTACAATACACAAATGCCAGTGATCTGCGATAGATAGTTTTCGCTGAAAAGTGATACAACAAGATACGTGCTTCTTTGGCAGAAATATGAAATTGCAGCAGGTGGACCACTTTGAACCCCCATATCTCCCACACCCCTACAGCTACCGACATCTAACAACCACAGTGCATGACAGGAGACATTATTCTACTACCACACACAAATACCAATGGTCTATGCTATGCAGTTGTGGCTGAAAAATTACATATGTGGAGACACCTGTCTTTCGTCGAAATACGTAAAGATTTGATCGGCCATTTTCAACCACCATATCTCCCACACTACCACAGTTACTGAAATTCGGCCGACGTTGTGATCGAAAGGTGACTCTGTGGTACTACCACACACAAACGCCAGTGGTCTGCAATAGATAGTTTTGGCTGAAAAGTAATACACCAAGACACATGTGTCTTTGGCAGAAATATGAAATTTCCGCAGGTTGACCACTTTCAAACCCCCATATCTCCCACACTCACATAGCTACCGACATCTAACAACCATAGTGCATGACAGGAGACACGATACTACTACCACACACAAATGCCAATGCTCTATGCTATGCAGTTGTGGCAGCAAAGTGACATATGCGGAGACACTCGTCTTTGGTCGAAATACGAAAATATCCTTGATCGGCCACTTTCAACCACCATACCTCCCACACTCCTACAGTTACTGAAATTCGGCCAATGTTGTGATCGAAAGGTGACTCTGTGTTACTACCACACACAAACGTCAGTGATCTGCGATAGATAGTTTTCGTTGATAAGTGCTACATCAAGACACATGTATCTTTGGCAAAAATATGAAATTGCCGCAGGTCGACCACTTTAACCCCATATATCTCCCAGACCCCCCATAGCTACCGACATCTAACAACCATAGTGCACGACAGGAGACATGATTCTACTTCCACACACAAACGCCAGTGGTGTATGCTACGTATTTGTGGCAGAAAAGTGATGTATAAGGGGATACAAATTTTTGGTCAAAATTTGAAAATGCCCTGCATTGACCAACTTTATTCATCATATCTCCCACATCCCTACAGCTATCGGCATTCGGCCAACGTTGTGCACGACAGGAAACTCCATGCTACTACCACACACAAACACCGGTGATCTGTGCTAGATAGTGGTGGCTGATAAGTGAAATGTAGGAAAATACACGTATATTTTGTATCTATAACTGTAAGCATGCTGCGTTTGTCTCTTTACTGTAAAGGTTATCATACAATAAGTACCGCAGCAATTTGGATGTGGTTTTCACGTTTTTAGATCTAATTGTGTCAGTCAAAATCTAGGGGACTTATATGTACCATGGGAAGGAGGAAACAATTAAAAACCTTTATATTTGGAAAATTGTGGGCTGCCGATCATAGTGCACTTCAGACGCGCACTCCTTTCGCAATAATCTAACAAAAATGTGGATTCAGTTTTATTTTTTTACTGTTGTTACTCAGTTTTCTGTACTGCAGTGCTTAAAATAAATGGAATACGCGAATTAAACGTAAAAAGCATTGATTTGCATCGCAACATGTAAGTTGAAATGTGAAATGCGATAGATTAATTACTATATATTAGTAGACATATATTATCTCTGGTAGACAGTTAGTAGTTTGTCTCTGGAACAATAGTCGCTAAACTTTGTACATTAATAAGCCAATATTTCTTCTTTACATGTCATTATGGTTAAGAAAATCAGTTTTTTATAGAAGAAATATGTATGGAAAACAGCTACCATAAATATCAACAGGTAACAATACATTTTTCCCACACTGACTTGTGCGGAACTTTCCATATATTTACGTACGTTACTCGATTAATATATAGTACCTGGGTGACCGATCTTCGCTCGGCATCTTTCGATTTCTGTTCAATATCCAAGATTTCGAGTAAAGATTGATTAAAGTAAAAGGCTTGAAGGCTTCCAAGGCGTTTTGAGGTGCAGAATTAACCAAGGAGAAGCTTAATTGACATCAGTAGGCTTACTGGTACCTGAACCTTCTACGTAATGAGGTTAGAGTCGTTTTCGAGAAACCAAATACAAAAGTTGCTTTTTTTTTAATCGTGTTAAAAACCTGAAAAGGAAAATATTATCTACATATGAAATTTGATCTAAATCGCTAGACCCATTTGCGAGACCGTCTCATAAATTGCATTCAAAGATAAATGATATAATTATGTTAAATATAAGTCTTAATGCCAGTCAGGGATTAATTAATGATCTGAGATTTGTGGTAATTCAGGGGATTCTACGATAACCCTTGATGATGGATTCTTATGTAACTCGACAATAAATTGAAAGTAAATGTATTTTTTTAAATATATATCTCGCTTAGTTCTCGAGATATTGTATCTCAAAATTGACGTGATTGGTTGAAATGCGACCTGGACCAGAAGATAAATTTCACCATAGCCAAGTTTGACGATGGATTCGTATGAAACTCGTAGAGACAAATCGGATATAAAGAATTTATTTTCCTGATATCTCGCCTAGTTCTCAAGATATTATATCTCAAAAGTTAAGAGGTTAGGATTAGATCCGGCCCGGACGAGGGATAAAATCAATCAAAGCCAGTATGTCTGTACGGTGGAAATGTACTTTCGATGTTTTATTTTCTTCCTAGTGGTTGTTGTTAGGTTGAAATACGGCCTGGACCAGAAGAAACGTCGCCAAAAGCAAAAGGATATATACCTATAACTGATTTTTGACATGCTATATCTCGAAAACCAAGCGATATATCAAGAACATTTATTCTTTATTTTCGATATGTTTCGTCGAGTTCTATAAGAATTTATTTAGACAAGAACATCAGTGATAAATTCATTCACTCCGATGTGCCTTTCAAAATGATAATGAAACAATTCCCATAAGACGTAACCTTCGCTATAAACATTAATAAAGCACAAGGTCAGACGCTTCAAAAGGCAAGATTCTATTCATGAGAACCTGGTTTTTCGTATACGCGGCTATTTCAGAAATTTGGAGATGTATTAATGTTTAATTATGCAATTTATTATCAAACTTTAATTGAAATCTTGTATATTGTACAGAAATCGAAAGATGCCGAGCGAAGATCGGACACCCAGGTACTTTTTAAATGTTTTATAATTAAGGTGGTAGTATTTAATGACAATCTAACAACCACTTTTTACGGTCAAAAAGTAAACGATGATTACTTTATAAATGGTACCGGTAAAATTACTTTCAAAGAAGATTCTGTAAAGTATCACCTCTGACAAAACCAATGATAATTTTCTAATTACCTTCCTTTTTAAATTTTTTACAATTAATCTTGCAGTTATGATATTTCCACCGATCTTCCAGTACACAAGAACTGTTAGTTTAAATATTCTTTGAAATCAAAGAAATTATTTATAGACTTTCTGGTACCTGAATTGTCTACGAGATGGCGTTAGTGCCGTTTTCGAGATACAGAGTGAAAAAATTGTTCGTATTTTGTAAACTCGCTTTTTTGTAGGAAGACAACTATATAGGTAATTTTAAAAGTCAGAACGTTATCTAAATACCAAATTTCATCCAAATCATCGTAGCCGTTTCTGAGATGCGGTGTATATATATATATATATATATATATATATATATATATATACATATATTGCTCGTTTAAAGATATAAGATTTTGTGGCTATAGTGTGCAAATATTCGTCAGGAATATCGTTCAAGGGAACGTGTGTACAAATTTTGGCTGTTATTCGAACCACGGCCAGTGAAATAAGCTGTTATTTCTATTAAATAACTCTCATAACCCAGATTCTGCAATGTTTATCGCCATACGTGCTTTGGGTTAATGACGACAGCAACATGGAACCAGTGACACTAAAAATGAATTAAGCATCTTAAAACGTAATGCCACACCGCGTACATAACAATAAAAATAAATCCATCATGCGTTATGCTCTAACAAAGCGAGTCAATTGTCATTCTGGTCAGGGCTGCATTTCAACCTAACCACTAATGATTACGTTCGTATATTATAGTTTCTGTCACATCCGCATTGAAAGATTGGCTGTATCGTGATCGATTCTTGAAACTTTGGAATCACCTATATGCGGGTGAAGTAACGACATTAGTAATTTAGTGTCACTGAAAACAAAGGAAATTAAAAATAATTCGTAATGCGTAAGATTAGTTTTAATATGTGCTATTTTAAAACACAAATAATTGATCGAATCAATATATCGTCAAAATAAAACCAATATCCAATCAGATGCTATTATTATTATTAACAAATAAAACTGCTATATATATCTCTAAATAAATTTAAAGCAATTCTCCGTATCCGAATTTAAAAATAAGATAATTTTTTTAGCTAATGCATTTCAAGCGTATGACCACACGCGATATTGATCTCTGGATTGTTTATATTTTACTTGTCTTTGGCCACATATTACCGGTTTCATGTATTTTAATAAGTATAATTAAATGGAAATCACTACTCAAACCACTACACAATATATTAAAGCTTCAATAAGAGTAACAGAAGTGTCATATTTATGGTAAGTAATTTTGTACTTTATATAGATAGTACAGGATTTTCAATATAACATATCACCGCAATCTGATAGTGACAAAAACAATTATATCGTTTAGCTGTAGTTCTCAAGATATCGTAAGTCAAACAGTTCCTTGTTCCTTTGTTGACATGTTTAATCTGCTCCAGTCCGCATTTCAACCTAACCACAAGAATAAACTGTACATTGTCATATTCTTGCAGTTCAAACTGAAGTTGTATTTTGAATTTAATTCTTATAATTTATGCTGGGCGTACTTTGAATCCTGAAATCCTGTCATTACAAAAAAATGTATTAAGCGATGCATTTCATGCGTTTAAGTGTATCTGCATCGCTTGATATTGAAGCGGCAATATCAGTATGATTGTGGTTAGGTCGAAATGCAACCTGAACAAGTATGTTCTTGGAACAACAAAAGGCATGAGGCATTCAATTACTGTTAATAATTAATAAGCTACTTTAATTATTGCAATGTTAGTGATGAAGTGTAATCACGAAAACAAACCAACCGCTGTGCATGTCCATGTCCATTTTCCATGTGGCAATAGCGACATATTTGTTTTTGGTCCAGGCCATATTTCATTGTAACCATTTCGATTTTGAGATACGATGATAAAAAATGGCTAGTAGTTCGGGTGGATTCGTATAAGTTATGAGCAAAAAAACAATCATTTTATTACCTACGACATGAGAATGTACTATACATACATGGCATACGAAAACTGGCCAGCAATTTTACATTCGTTGCTGTAAATGTTGGTGGCAAAGATATTTTCATAAATGGCCGTTGAATGCATGGACGAAGGAATATATGGAGACGAAATAATGCCAAATCGGTGAAACCTCATAAAAAAACCTCGTCTCCTACTGCGAATGCGCGGCGGCCACTGACAGCCATAGGAACCCCTTGGACTGTTTGCACTGTGTATGCTGCTGTTATCATTTCATTTTCTAATATTCTAAAGTCTTCTATAATGCCAAGTTGTGTTACATATAGCTGCTCAAACTGACAAGATAGGAAACAACCTGGAATAACGTTTTATAAGTAATTCACATTGTAATTATCGTTCTTGAAGTATCTGATAGGTAACTGCAACATTAGGGCCTATTGCTATAAATTTATTCATTGCTCTCAATAGGATGATATCGTTCTCAAATTTTTGTTGGTGTACTGTAGACAATTAGCATATGTTACTACTTTGCACCTGAAAAGGTAGCCTTACTGTAGACAAGTGCTGAAAATTTAATTTAAGCGGGTCAACTTTATATCGCTACACAGTGAATATGGTATTCTGCATGCTTTACTCAAGTTTAAGTTTACACTGAAAGTGTACGATGAAATTAATTGTGATAATTTGATAATTTGTGCTGTGCAAACTACTAAACGTGATGAAATAAACGGTGTTGTCCGAAATGTAGTTCGCGATGCATTTCTTGTGTCTAATTAGTCTGATTTTGTAGCGGCAATATTAATGGAAATGTTGGCAAGTTGAAATGTGGTGTGTACAAAAAGAGAACAAACAATTTATTTTTTATTAGTTGTTAGCTTCTGATTTATGAATGCACTGATTTTTCTAGCAAAATTATATAGGCCACTAACAGTACAATATCTTCTAAGTACGCTCATAATGTTAAGGTTTTTTGAAGTGTTATTTTTTTAAAAGTTCTAAACATTGACTTATGCTATTTTTAAAATTTCAGATATGACTTGTTTCTGTTTGTAAATTTGTCTACAACCCTATTTTTCTAGATTTTGAAATCTTTTTATAAATTACTGATTTTTTGATATCCCCTTCTCTAGATATCAACTATCAAAAATTAATTGCAGGTATAGTTTCTTGTGCCTTTGGTGACGTTTTTATTCTGATCCAGGCCTCGTTTCAACCTAACCACAGAGATTAGTAAAAAAAATTAAACACTTAATCTGCAAGTGCACCAAAATTATCTTTTGGTCCAGTCCGCATCATAACCTAAGAAACTCAATTTGGAGACATTATATCTCGCTAACTAAGCGAGATATCGGAAAATTTTATTCTTTATTTTCGATATGTATGGTCGTGATACATAAGAATTTATCTTCATATTTAACTTTTGGGAAATGTTTCTTCTGAATTTCAACCCAAAACACTTAACTTTTGAGACTGTATATCTCGAGAACTAAGAACGATATCAAAAAATTTTATTCTTCATTTTTGATTTGTCTCGTCGAGTTACATAATAATCCATCGTCAAATTGCAGTGCGACGGTTGTATTATGATTCCCTTGAGGTTTTTGTGCCTATTCCCCGTGTTTCTACGGTAGAGCAATATGGTGGACTCCCCACCTCACTTCTCTCTACACAGTTTCACTTCAGTGCGTCGTCTCCGTATATTGCTTCCTCCATGGATGAATGTACTGTCAAAACTATCGCAGATGGTACCTTTCGTGTCGCCTTTATGTCTAAAGTAAGGTACATTTGTTTTTGCATTAATAGGCAGTTTCTATCCTCCGGAAAATGTGTCTCAAATTTCTTATTGGACCGTTAGCCATAATTTTTTATGTAGCTTTAATTTCTTATTTTTCATATATTATAGTGTGTTAAAATATAAGTATAATAAGAAATTTCGAATTATAGTAATGAAAACTGAATCTCAGGTAGTAACTAAAAGGAAGGAAAATCTTTAAATGAAATATTAATATTTGGTACTAAACTAAAAAAGCTCAGAGTATTTCTATACACGCCAAGACCCGCGTGTGCGAAGCAACGGGTAAATGCTACTATATATATATATATATATATATATATATATATATATATATATAAGATTAGTGCAGATCAGACACACACCGACTGCGAACAACGCCTAAGGGATCAATTTAACTTACACGTACAGCATTGCGAGACTACCTACCTTCGATTTGCTTCGCATTGCACCCCTAAATTTGTGATATCAACAGTTTAACATTCAATCGGAACAATCGACGGTCCAGGCGCAACTCTTAAGATCAAAAACAATTTTTTTAAATCTTTGCCTCCTCGGATGCTTGAACTGGAGATCACGATCCAAACAGTTGCAAGCATTCGCTTTAACCACTGAGCTACCAAACCGCTACATGGAATGGTTGTACAGGGACCTACACATCCTACACGTCTTTCTATCACCATTCAGTAATTTTTTAAAATTATAAGACAACAGGTATTATTTATACAGAAAATTTTTCAACCAAATGTATACCGTATTTCTCTCTTTGCTTCAAAGGATAAGTGTGCTAAGTTTCATCGAGATCGGATGAAATCTGTGGATTTGTATGAAGAACAAACAAACACACAAACATACATTCATCTTTATATATATAGATAAGATTGTGACGCCAATGCAATTGAATTTATTGTTTTATTTCCCGAACGCGTTTCACTTCATTTTCTGAAGCATCTTCAGCGGTTCTGCCTGTTGGGTGTTTATACATGTAATTAAATTTGTCTTTTGTTACAATTTATAGATGAAAATTATGGTTTATGCAGATATAAGCTTAACACATTTTTCATTGCTCTCATTTGCTTTACGAACGCTAAAGTATAAGTACTCATTGTTTATTGGTGCGCTGGAGAGGCGCTGTGGCGGCCGCGTCTGGCTGCTTATCGCAGCAGTGTCCAAGTTACACAGGTCCAGCACTCACCACGCCTGCGGCTGCTGGCCGTGCTGCCAGCAACCAAGTCACAACTCCACAAAATGTTCCTAGCTCTACAGCGATTATACTAAAGACATCTGATAGAGATTTGCTCAACCTGGCGTACTACTGCCGACTGTGACCGAAGAAAACAACAATTAATATGACGGGGCTTAAAAATACGGTAGAGTGTGTCCATAGTGGATCTCCATTCCGACACCCGTGGGTGCATCTCAGCGGGTGCAATTTCTTGCGCGACTGCTGGGAAATAGCACTACTCGCTAGAGAAGCAGATTAGTTTTACTTTTTACGGTCCTTCTACTCCTTAAATTATACCTCAGCAAAATTTTAACTCCCGTCAGATTTCCGATTATCGCCCCTTTATGGGTGAGTTTCCCCTCGAGCACTTGGAGGAGTCAGCTGTATTTTACTTCTAAGGTCACACCACCCCTTTCAGTGCTGTCCGACAGTCCCACCCCTCTGAGTGGGCGAAACTATATGTTCACCAGTATCCACCCCTTTTTCCCGAGTTCGTTCATGGGTTTCAGGTTGTGTTACTGGTTTTTTCCGGCAGAAAAATGGTTCACCCTGTTCCTATGTACTACCAGGTAATTTGAGCTGTTCAGTAACCTGGAAGGGAAGAAGAATTTCAAACGGTCCTCCCCACAAAGTCCTTAATTTAGAGTAACTACCCCGCTTCCTATGGGGGTGGTTAAACATCACAAATAACCCAATGGCTATAATTTGCGGCACCACCTTCTTGTCATATCATCTCTTCTGCCTTTAAAGGCTTTGGAATTGTTCCCCTCACGCTATTCCAGATTCATCGAAGCTTTTGCGCCGAGACGCGGACTTCCTGGTTGCTGATCTCTTAACTATGGGGGAACATGGAGAAGGGAGAGTTCGTTTCCCTACCATATACTCTCTCGAAAAGCGTCCGGTGCACCCTGCAATTGTACACAGATAGGACAAGATGGCCGACCAATTAGTATGTGACTTGTTCATTTCGCTGCTGAGTGATGGTTCAAGGAACCCCCTTGCACCTCAAATTGAATTCTGACGTCATCGCTGTGGTTCATAGCTTCTAATAACCAGGAATTTACATACCTGTGAGAATAAAGCTGACATAAAATACCTTCTCCTATCAGAAATCAGATGACTCCATATTTAAGCACCCAGTGGACCAAAAAGGCGGTAACCACTATCTCTGAAAATTCGTTGGGGAAAGGTATCATTACCACATACCTGGAGAAAGCGTCAATGATCGTTAAGATGTAGCAATGGCCTGACTCACTCCTGTTGAAGTGGTCCATTATAAACAAGTATACCTGCTCAAATGGGGACTTCGTCTCCGGCAAGGGCTGAAACTTCTCCCTATTCTGGGGCCCCTTTTTACGCTCGCTACAGATTAAACAATACATAGTGCTTATCTATCCTACATGTAGGACACCAGAATTCCTTCGCTATGCTGCGGTTCGCACTCTTCCAACTTATGTGGCCACCACACAGATTGTCATAGTGGAGTTTCACCACAGTTTTCCGGGGGGACTGTGGCACTACTACGCGTTCCCCGCGTTTCGTGACCCGGCAAAGCTACTCCTCTTTAACGACGAACTGCTTGCTCCTCCGCCACTTTACAGTCAGGATCTTTTGAGTGCTCAATAGGTAATTGGGCCAATGGGAGCACCGCTGTCACAGTCACCACCTTCACTTTGCCGTCAGCATTCTCTTGGTGGCGTCTAGGCCTATTCTGAACCGTCTAATCACACTCCAACAGCTGAAGCGCCTATCGCGTCAGCTGAATTGATTGGTCTTTAAGCGTCAGCAGCCAGCGTAATGCAGAATGGTCTGTGATAATCTCAAAGTTGTTACCAAGGAGATAATAATGAAAATATTTAATTCCCCAGACCACAGCCAATAATTCCTGCTTTGTGACAATGTATCGGATTTCAGCTGGACATAACTGCCGAAACGCACAGAAAATAGGTTTTTCTTTTCCATCCACTATCTGCGACAAAACCACGCCCACAGCGGTGGTTGACACGTCTGAGGCCAACAGAAAAGGTTTCGTAAAATCAGGGTAGCTTAGGAGAGGTTGGATGATTATTATTTCCTTGAGCGTCTCCATCGCCTGTGTACACTCCCTGGTCCATTTGAACTTGATGCACTTCCGCAAGAGACTATTCATGGATCTCGCCATTTCCGCGTAGTCTGTAATAAATTTTCGGTAATAGTTTGACACTCCTAAGAAGGACTGCAAATCATTAACATTTGTGGGCAGGACAATTCGATATTTTTAAAATGAAAGTGTTAGATTAGCCTTTCGCAGCCTCTCAAAGACATTCCAAAGATGTTCGATATGCTCGTTGAACGTCTTAAAGTTCACTGTAAGGTCAACCAAATCGACCAACGCTTAGTCTGTCTTTAATCCACTGAGAACGGAATCCATTAGGCGCTGAATCGTCACAGGTTAGTTTTTAAAAAAAATACAAACGGCGTTTTTTGAAACTCATAATGGCCATTAGGCACATTGAAAGTCGTTTTCGGAATGTCCTCCTGAGCTACTCGAACCTGGTGATAACCGGAACGTAAGTATAAGGAGAATAAAAATTGACAATTGCCAAGATAGTTAACCGTTTTCGCAACTGAGGAGAACAGATAGACATCCAATTTCGTGATTGAATTTAGGGCTCCATAATCAACGCAGAATCGATACTCGCTTTCTCCCCACCCATCCGCTTAGGAACTAACACGACGGGTGCAGCCCAGGGGATGGAAGAATTTTGGATAATTCCGTCGTTAACCCTTTGACTGCTGTAGACGTGTTAACGCGCGTGGCTACTACTGCGCCCAGGTGCTCCAGACGTGTATACACGCGCCGCTCGCAGGGGTATTTGACACAAAAAGTCGATCAAAATTATTTCTACGTAATTTGGATTTTTGTTTCGCTTCTTTTGTGTATTGTAACTTATAACTATGAAGTAGGAGTAATCATAAAGAACACGTACTGTGTTCATACACTTTATAATATATTAAGCGAATATTTACAAAATATCTAAACAATAATCATATATGTACATTAAAATATCATTCTGACGAACCGTCCCATCCTTCGTCGTCGGAACCTTCACATTATGGCTCGTTCTCTTCTTGAGTACTCGGGCCCCATTAAAGTAATATTTTAGAATTTTCTGTATTGAATGAATTAGATGTTTTGGGGATTTTGTGCCTGATGAAGCTCAAATACGGATCCTAAGTTAATGAAAGCCTATTAATGACATCTGTGTTACGCTACACCCAACTAAGTTTTCTGGAGTGTCTCTCCTTAAATCGTAAAAAATATTTGTTTCTAGCTTCTGCTGCTGCTTCTGACAGATTGCCTACAGGCAAAAGTGCATACTCTATTATAAGTGGGCCCTCAATCAATACTTCTTGTATAGGTGACAGTGGATGCCACGAGTACAGTTCAATGTACAGTACATTTTAAATTTTTCTTGGCAGTGGGGATTAATTTTTTTTTAATATCTATCTTTTGCCCGCTATATATCATTAAGATAATAGTATAAAACCTGTCAATCAATGTTTTGTTAATACCTATTATCTCTGCGGACATCATTTGCTAAAATCGGTCAAATCATCGAAAGATTTTATAGGCCAATCCACATTGGTCGGATTGGATTTTATGGGAATTTCGATAGATCTTTTGAACCAATCATGGTATTTATTTAAAAATACACTCTCAATTCTCTTAGCAGCGTGCCATTTTCTTTTAATTTCCAATTTAAGCCTTGAAAACCTTTGTTCGAACTGTTGCCTTTGTTCGACCGTGAATGTCGATTGATTTAAAATATTTTCCTCGACTAATTTGCAACTTTTGCACGAAATAATTTCCTTTCTCATGTTTAATCATATCATAAATAACTTTTCGGGACATGAGCATGATACCAGAAGAGCCCATAACAAAGAAAATCCTACATGAAAAAAATATGACCGAAAAAAGTAAGTTTGATTCATTGTAAATAATCTAGAATATTTTCGAATAAATAGACGTTTGGCACTTTTTGGCACCCAATTTTCAATGGAACTCCAAGATAGTACACTAAACTAATACCATACAAAAAATCAGACTCGGGAAAGGTCCGGAAATATAACAAAATCACTCTTTAATACTTTTCGTAATAAAAAAATCAGTACAAAATGAGTCAGATTACAAAACTGTACAGAAATAAAGTTGTGCGATACCTTTGAATGAATCTTACTATTATTTCAATTCTAGGCACCTAGCTGAACAATATCCATGATTAAAATCACCACTACTCACTTAACATCACTCACAAATTAAAATGGTACAACTTATAATTTTCTCGTATTTGCTTTGAATCAGTACGTGTGTCTTGCAATGTGCTCAGAAGATGACTGTTCACCGGGTGTGGAATGTAGCTTACCTAAAAAACATAACTGATTGTTATTCTATAGACATTTGCCTCGAGTCAGGTAGATACGGGTTCTTTGAATCTGCTAAAAAAATTGACTTTTGATCAACTTTTTGTGTCAAATACCCCTGTGTGCGCCGCCTTGCCGCTCTGTCTGTGCTCCAGACGTGTTAACACGCTAGCCTCTTAGCGGCCTGGCTATGAAGCCATATTTCCACCCAGCGTGGTTAGTTGTTTTCCTGATTCGGCCCTTGAGCGTTGGCAGCTGCGATCTAATTTGTGTTGCTCTTTTCCTTTAAGTTGTCGCTGAGAAAAAATTTTTTAACTGCTTAACGTCTCTTAACAGCGAGGTCGTTAGAGATGGTAAAGAATGGGGGCAAGAAATGGGAAGGAATTCGGCTATGGCCGTTTGAAGGAAGCATCCCGGCATTCACCTGGAGTGATTTGGGGAAACCATGGAAAACCCAAATCTGGATGCCTGGACGGGGATTCGAACCATCGTCCTCCCGAATAAGTCGTCGTGTTTGTACCGCGGAAGAAATCATGGAGATTCTTACTAGAAGCGACAGTGAATATGATCACTTTGATATGGATGACGGTGATAACCCTTCGACAGGATCTCGATGTAATTTTCCTATGCTGTGTACATCAGCTAGTGGAAAATGACCATTTTTCAGAGTTTGAAGCTACAGATTGTGCGAGCGAAATGTGTGGAAAAAGAGAATGCTTTAGTGTCGCGTTTGACAGCATGTGCTTGTCGATTAAGCTGCAGGACACAAGTGTGGATTACGTTAACATTCCAGCAGTTTGTCATTTTTCCTGATATTTCTAACGGAATATCATATGATATCAATTGCTGATGAGACCAACAGATACGCGAGAATCAATTCACACTATATTTTCACTATGAAGTGGTTTAAAAAGTTCTTTTTCCACATTCTCGAACACTGCATTTTAAATGCTCACGCTCTTCACCGAGTAGTAACCGGACGAAAAATGCCAGTTGCAGAGTTTCGTCTGTTGCATCCATAAATTTAAATTTCGTGAGGTATTTTTCAGGATTTCCTGAAACCCCCCCCCGTCTTGTAAGATCAGGTCCGTGAGACGCCACCCCACCCCCCCTAGAAATCACCCTCGCAACTTTTTGAGACCTTTTATTTTAGGTCGCAACCTTCCAAAGCTGCACTTTTCGAGAAAATACATCGACTTTCACGTCATTTGTAGACTTTTTTTTTTTTAACTCTACAGTCCAAAAAATTTTACGTGAGATTTCCGTTGACCCCCTCTCTCCCTTGGTAATATTTCGCCGCCCCCCATTTCACCTCATGTAATTTATGGACGCCCCCTTAGAGAAGTTGTTGAAGCATATGCCACAGAACCGAACGAACCTAGCAATGGAAGACGCTCTGATAAAGAATATCCTCAAGGATTTACTGGGAGACATTTTCCAAATTTCATTCATATTGCAAATTCAAAGAAGAGCACGCCAATGCGTAAATGCGCTGTATGTTCGATACAGAAAGTGCGTCGAGAAATCAATGCAGAACATGTAATGTATCACTGTGTGTTGTACCATTTTTCAAGGCTTATCACACAGAAAGAATTACTAACCATGGTTAACTGCAGAGTAATAATTATATTACATTTATACGCCTCTAAAACTAAACGAAATACAAAAAAATATATATATATATATATTAGCCCGGGTCAAAAAGAAGGCTGGAAAATTTGTGCAGAATTTGTGAAAGGTATTCGGAAAGGTTCTCTCCAGATAAATTACTACACTCACAAACTAAAAACATTTCAGTTGCTATAATCTCTATTTAGTATATGAAGTACCGGCATGTTTGATTACGCAGACATTCACTTTTATAGGAGCTTTAAATTGAAAAACTTTAGATGTTATATTAACAGCAGTTATTTTGTAACTGCGGTTTCAAATCGCAGAGTGACAGCAGAAGAACGTCAGACACAACGCTCCAGAGGTATTCAGTACACAGCGGTCTGGTCGAACGCGGCATTCCAGCGCAGGTAAACGGCTTAGGCTTAAACAAAGCCGCACTCAGCGAGGGCTTGGCCGGGCAAACCGTAGCAGTTAAGGGTTAAACTGCTGGTCTATAAAGTCATATCTTATTTTCCTCTGATAAAAAGACACTCAATATGCTTTTTTATAAAGTGGTTTTGCCTGACCTATCATGATAAGATCCTCGATCAAATCAGTGGTCGGTAAAGTCCTATTCGGTTGAAATAGGGTACTATGCTCCTCCAACAACTCCACTATCTGACTCTGCAGTTCACTAGGCGGATAATCCAATTCATTTATAAAATCGACTACAGGCTCCACATTATTAGTAAGAACATTTTCGTTCCGTCAACCCTTTTTACATCATCAACATGTTTGGTATAGGAACCTATCTCCTCGTCCTCTAATACTGACACATGTGCTATACTAAAGCCACGAAATATTTCTATATAACAACTTCTAAAATTCTCCACCGACAACATCTCTTCCCATCTATTGGTTGATTCTTGCAAATACTCCTCTTAATATAAACTCTCCTTTGATCCAGAAAATAAGCATCTAGGGGCTAGTTGACTAATAGTACTTACTCGCTACGCGCTGGCAGCTCGTCGGCTAGAAGTGCATAAACAATTTTAACAGAGCCACTCGGGATTTTTTGCACAGTGTCTAATTTCGCGATTGACTGCTGGATTCGTTTGGTCTGCTTTGGACTTATATACGTATTTTTGTCTTCAAGCGTAATTTGGAAGCGATCCCTGAAGGGAGTCTTCAAACAAAAAGTACACTTCGCAAATTCTATTATTGCCGCATACTGACATAGAACGCCGACTCCCAGTAAACCATCATACTTCAAATTTAGAGGTGGGATTAGATGAATGGACGCCTCAAATACCACTTTGCTCACAGCAAGGCTCGCCCTCCTAACCCCCAGAACACGGATTTCCATACTAGAAACCAACCATGTAATTTTTACAATCAGTCGGACTCAATCCTTCGATTCCACAAATGTCTACTTTTAACAAGGAAGCCCCCGCACCTGAATACACAAACAAGCTATATAATTTACCCATAACCCCAGCCAAGATTTCCAATTCTAAAGTATCTATCCCCAAGTTGTCCCTCTTATGATTCGCAGGCACATTTAATACCGAGGGTTGCTCGGCGGGGTTCCTGCTACCCAAAATCAGTTTAAATCATCATTATTGTTACCGCTAAACTTAAAAGTACCCTTATTTTGTACTGCCTCGTCATCATTACACCTACCATTTCCGCTACGCCCCTCGTCAACACATTCCACCTTTCCACGTGGGCCTTGATTCCCTGCAACTGCTTTACTAGGCCTTTCCCTCCACTTTTAAGGTAATAACTCTTAGCGCCACTGACGGACTGGGTTCCCCTCTCATTTCCTTGGTTACACCATGGACAGGCTCCTCTATTCCTTCGTCCAAACCTTCCTGGACTTTGTGGGATCTGCGCCCCACTAACATAACCCCTGTTACATTCACCTCTATTGTTAGGATTGCAAAAACAATCCTTTTGTATGAGTCCTATTCCCCCTGCAACAGAAGCACTTCACCCCTTTGTTTGCTGGAAAACATGCTTCACTCTAGGTTTAATTTCTGTTGCCGTTTATACCCTTCACCTGATCTAAGAAAATGGCACAATCCACCACCTCCGCAAATGTTTTGGACCTATGCAAGACTATGAATTTCGATATTTCTTTACATTTCCCGGATAGAAACGTGTCCAATTTTCGCTGATTACTTTCAAACTTCATTGCAAAATCATATTTCGGTTTCCCTGTTACTGTATACGTCTGGCTATCCAACTCTTCAAGACAGTCTACAAATTTTCCAATCGCCTTCCCTGGCAACCACCTCAAGTTCCTTAGCCTGTCGCGATAAGTTCTCACGCTTACTTTCGATTCAAAACGCTTAACAAATTTATGTTTAAGCCCTTCAAAAGTTAAAGCTTCCATACACTCCTCGCTGTAAACCAAATAGACGAACGTATCGCCTTTCAATCCAGTGCATAATACACATAACTTCTCTTCAGATGAAAAATTTATTAAAAATAACAAATTCTATAATTTCTGGAAAAATTCATGGTTGTTTTCACCAGATTTTCCGCTAAAAGTTAACCCTGTGCCAGGAAAGTGCTTAAAAATTGCAGCTTATTTGCTGTGCTGTCCGCAGCATTGGTTTCAGCTGTTAAATTAGAAAGTTTTTGATCAAGTTCAAAAACTGCTTTTTTCAAAGTATTATCTCCGTCTTTAGTGACACTAGTTGTGGCAGTTAAATTCACCACTCTCTGGTCCAGTTTGGTAACTATTTCCTTTAAACTACTGGCTCCATCTATCACACCACTAGTTTCAGCCGTTGTTATCCATTCTTTGATCAAGTTTAGATACAGCATCTTGCCACGTTACCATCGGCGTGGTTTGCTTATCAGCTATAATGCAACAAAACTGGGCTCACTTACCAGAAATGCCGTCCCCCCCCCCGCCTCCACTAACTCCAGCTGTCCGTCCAGTGCTGACCCCCGACGACGCCCCGCCGGCGGCACGAGGTCCCCTCGCTAAGCCCTCTCCGCCCCGCTAGCTGCAGCCGACAGCTGCTGATGCCCGGCCCATGCTGTCGCCAAGACGCCCGCCAGCTCTTACTCTACTCCGTTTCCCGGCCATCTGCCGTGCCGTTTCGCATCGAAAGTTCACCATGCTCTTTTGTGACTAAAATCCCACTTCTGACAGCAGTTTATGTCACAGCCCCTCTTGTGTGTCCTCGGGGCTGACCCACAAAGAGGAAAGCCGAAGTCATGAGGAAAGGGCCCTGGGATCACTTATTTGCAGCGATCTCACTGGGCCCGGCTGAGAATACCGTAAAGCCTAGTGACCGTACGGTTCGGCAACCGGTCACGTCTTCCTCTTCTTCTGGTTGTGCGTCCGGTGTCCCTGGTTTGAGCCCACCAAAGCTGGAACTAAGAGATTTTGGGGAGCTGTCTCGCAGATTGATATAGAGACGTTGGATTAACTGGTTTATTCGTATAGGTTGTTACAGACGGGAGATAACAGCCGTTCACTCGGCTATACGGTTAGATGGTTAAGTCTACCGGCGGAGGGTACTGGCTTGTGGGTGAGGGGGAGGCCGGCAGGTCGAAGTATCCCTGGCGATTCCTTGCGATCGAATGCCTAAGTATCGGTTGATTGTCCGAAAGTAACCTTGGTCGCGACGAATTAATATGGCAGGAGGCGCGCATTGACTATTTTGAAGAACCGTCATGGCATTTGCATGGAACGATCTGGATAATCCGTGGACTTTTTTTAAACTGCTTTATGTCTCTCAACAGCGAGGTCTTTAGAGAAGGGAAAGGATGGGGGCAAGGAATGGGAAGGAATTCGGCCATGTCCCTTGTAAGGAAGCAACCAGGCATTTGCCTGGAGTGATTTGGGAAACCATGGAAAACCCAAATCTGGATGCCCGGACGGGGATTCGAACCGCCGTCCTCCCGAACGCGAGGCCAAAACGCTATCCGTTACACCACCACGCTCGGTGAATCCATGGAAAACCCAGATCAGGATGGCTGCAGTGGTGTATCGAGACCTACTCCTATTGGATTCTATGTATCCTGGCTCTATAAACCTTTCCTAGTCCATTCACTAATCGCTCGTGGAAAAGACGAGTAAAGAAATGAATTGGTTCTGGCCCTGATTTCTCTTATTTTCTTGGTCATTTCTATATAGGAATGTTGCTGATAGTAATATGTGTTTGCTGTCATCCTGAAATAGGTCATAGTGTTTTTTCCAATTAGCTTTTGATGAGAGCAATGCCTTCGGTATTCCAGATCTTCCCAGCCTAACTCCTCCAGCATCGCAATTATGATTTCCCTCCAGCTTTATAAACATGTTACGAATCGGGCGGCTCTTGTTTGGACCTTCTTCAATGCCTCCAATAACCCCTTTTGATGGAGGCCCCATAAAAAACAACAATATTCTATGTGAGGACGCGCCAGTTCTTTGTATGCAGGCGATTTAACTTCCGGTGTACACTGTTTTAAATTACGACCTAGTAATCTCAGCATACGATTCGATTTCACAATTATCTTCTCAATACGTTTATTCCACAACAAATTATTACGAAATATTACACCTAGGTGTTTAGTGGAATCTACCGTTCTAAGGAAAATGCCTTCAATTATATATTCAGAATGGAGATTTTCCCGGGTTTGCAGCAGGAAATTTTTTAGAAACGATGATTACATTTCAAAAAAATACCCGGCTACAATCCCGTGTAAACTATGTTGAAAATTCAGAGTTAAATCGTGTCACCTTTTTGCTTATATGCACGACTTGGCATTTTTTTACCGTTTAATTCGTTTGTTCATAGCTTTACGCCTCGTCGACGTCGAGTCATTAGAAGCCGTAAAGTCATGGTGGCATTAAATGGGAAGGATTTGGGCCGTGGCCTTTTTACGGAACTATCCCGGCATTTGCCTGTAGTGATTTGATGAAACCTTTTTTTTTTTTTTTTTTGCTGTCGTCAATCTTTAGACTGGTTTGATGCAATCCTCCATCCCTTTCTATCTTGCGCTAACCTTTTCGTTTCTACATACCCCTTACAACCCACGTCCTCAATTATCTGCTTCATATATTCTAATCTCTGTCTACCTCTACAGTTCTTACCTTCGACTGTTCCCTCTACTAACAAATTAACCAATCCAGCATGTCTCAAAATATGACCTAAAAGCCTGTCTCTTCTTCCTGTAAGCTTCTTCCATAAACTTCTTTTCTCACCCATCATTTCCAAAACTCGTTCATTTATTACTTTGTCTGTCCACCTAATTTTTAGCATTCTTCTGTAGCACCACATTTCAAATGCTTCAAGTTTCTTTCTTTCCGGTATTCCTAAAGTCCATGTTTCGCTACCGTAAAGTGCTGTGCTCCACACATAGAGTTTTAAAAAGTTCTTTCTAACTCCTGGATCAATATTTGAAACTAAAAGGTTTCTCTTTTTCATGAAGGCTCTTTTTGCAAGCGCTATTCTGCTTTTAACATCATTCCTGCTTCGGCCATCGGTTGTAATTTTGCTTCCCAAGTAACAGAACTCACTCACTTCTCCTATAGCATCCGATCCTATTTTTATATTTAATCTGCTACTATTGGTATCATTTCTGCTACATTTCATCACTTTTGTCTTACTTTGATTTATATTCAGTCCAAAATCTTCCTTCAATATTTTGTTCATGCCATTCAATAACTTCTCAATATCCTCTGCCCTCTCTGCTAACAAGACAATGTCATCAGCAAATCGTAGCATACTGATTTTTTCTTGGAAAACTCAAATCTGGATGGTCGGACTGGGATTCGAACCCGCGTCCTCCCGAATGCGCAATGCTGCCATTTCTACGGATTTATGGGTAGATCTACGGATTCACATCAAGATGGCAGAAAACGAACTTATGCTTATTGAAATGGATTTAATTTACAGAAAACTCGCCTAAAAAATTAAAAGTTACATCGTGAAAAAAGTTCATAGAAAAAGATAGTTGACAGAAGAGAAGAATTTGATCTTGAAGATTTATACGGGAATCTAGTTATAACACATGACCGCATTGCTAATGATAATATGCAACAATGACCTTAGTGTCACAAGGGGTGAAGATAGGTGTGTAGGGAAATTGCCGCTGGGCCGTGCGATCTATTGAAATTTTAATTAATGAATTTAATTAATACATACACACCACTCATGAGCAACTCTAGGATCCACGTAGCACAGCTTAATGGAAGGCGCACTGAGGCCGTGTTATTAGAAGTAAGATGTCTAGTAGATGAAATGAATTTCGACGTTCTGTGCCTTCAAGGGTTCCACATATGCCTATCACATCGCAAGTAGTATGTAAAGGTGAACATCCAATAGCTGATATAATTGTACTGAACAGAAGCTATACAGTGACGAAGACATCCCAGTTATGCAAAGAGAACATCATTGGCGTAGAATTAACAACACGCTATGAGAGAATTGTGATTGATAATCTCTACTTTCAATACGGTGACGAAATAGATGGATACGACGAAAAAATCAGAGAAATTGAAGAAACAATGAGAAACAAGCCAGTAATTTACACAGTGGATGCCTACGCTAAATCTCTCCTCTGGCACAGCAAGAACAGGAATAAGAGAGGAATATCCCTAGAAGAGACTATTTTCGAACTGAATCCGCAAATTATGAATAAACCCTTTGATCCATCAAATTATAGCTGGTGCAATAACAAACATTTACGTAACTTTAGTAAAAGACAATGCTTTTCGACTAGTCCAGACCTGGAAAGTTATGCAAAATCTAACAATCCATCTATTTCTCCATATCAAAAGCCAAAGAGCAAGATATAATAGTATAATGTTGGACATTTATAAAACAGACTGGAACCTACTAAGAAGATCTTTCGAATTACCAGCAGTGCCATACATGTCAAATAATATTGGTTTCTATGCGATAGACTTGACGAATGCGATACAACATGCCATGAGGCAATTTTTTGTTTGCTGTCGTCAGTCCTTCGACTGGTTTGATGCAATCCTCCATCCCTTCCTATCCTGTGCCAACCTCTTCATTTCTACATACCCCTTACAACCCACGTCCTCAATTATCTGCTTCATATATTCTAATCTCTGTCTTCCTCTACAGTTCTTACCTTTGACTGTTCCCTCCACTAACAAATTAACCAATCCAGTATGTCTCAAAATATGACCTACCAGCCTGTCTCTTCTTTCTGTAAGCTTCTTTTCTCACACATCATTTCCAAAACTCGTTCATTTCTTACTTTGTCTGTCCACCTAATTTTCAGCATTCTTCTGTAGCACCACATTTCAAATGCTTCAAGTTTCTTTCTTTCCGGTATTCCTAAAGTCCATGTTTCGCTACCGTAAAGTGCTGTGCTCCACATATAGAGTTTTAAGAAGTTCTTTCTAATTCCCAGATCAATATTTGAAACTAAAAGGTTTCTCTTTTTCAAGAAGGCTCTTTTTGCTAGTGCTATTCTGCTTTTAACATCATTCCTGCTTCAGCCATCGGTTGTAATTTTGCTTCCCAAGTAACAGAACTCACTTACTTCTCCTATTGCATCCGAACCTGTTTTTATATTTAATCTACTAGTATTGGTATCATTTCTGCTACATTTCATTGTGCAAAAAAGAAAACTCAATGAAAAAAGTTGCATCCTGTGGAACTATAGGCTCCAAAGGCTAAGGAGAAAAGAAAGGAGAACGCGAAGGCACTACCACTAAGCTAAGATGACCGCTGAATGTAGTAAAACTGAGTATCATCAGAAACTTCAGGATGTTAGATTAATTACCTACATAACCAAAAACTTGGTTTTAAGAACATGGGGACTTCTGTACAAGCTAGCTGCGCAGAAAGTAAATTCACCTACCGTTTTTTCCACACCCAGGAAGGAAGATGAAACTATGAGAAGCGGTTGGCATTAATCGTCTGAACTGCTCCTAAAACCGCTCTTGCCGGACGACCAGTAAGAGTTCGATTCTCAGGAGCACGAGATGACAAGGCAACTAATAAACAACGAATGTAATAATAATATGGTGGTTCTACCATTCTTTAAAGAGAAAGTATCCCAATAAGCATGCTGAAGAGGAATAAAACGCAAGGGCCTGAGGGGATAACAGAAGTAGAGAATGCATTAAGTTAGCAAATAGTTTCTTACCTTACCGATTTGCTGAACGCTTGCCTACTGCAGGAAGGATACTCCATTGTTGGAAAACATCGAGCATGAAAGTTATAAGGAAAGGAGAAGAGAAGGATCCTGTACTATCAAAATCCTAGAGACCAATTTACCTACTCAACAAACTCGGGAAAATTCAAGAAAAATTGCTACATAATAGAATTAAAGAATTCAGACTACTAAAAGCTATGAATAAGTAGCAGTTCGACTTCCAGACAGGTAGGTCAACTGAGCGTGACGTAAATGAAGTTCAGCGTGTAGTAAACTCTACAAACAGAAAATATGTCATTGGCATATTAATTGAGATTTCCGGAACTTTTGGTAATCTATATTGTCCGTGTGTGTTTTCTCCACTAAAAGAGTTAGGATGCCCTCAAGCGTTGTATGAGAGCTTGAAAAATTACTGTTTTTTAAGAATCGCAGTACATCATAGAACATAACAGCAGACGAGGTAGTAAAAGCCATAAACAATATGGCAAAGCACACAGCCCCGGGATCGGACGGAATAGTAGCAGTAGTGTTACAGGCTCTAGTAGTCCAACCGGCCCTCCCACTATGCACGCTTTTTAAAAAGTGTCTCCAGCAAGGCAGAGTTCCAAATATATGGAAGCAAAGTGAAGTCATGATATTTACCAAGGGGGGATACAGGGATCAGGCAAACCGGAAATCGTATCGGCCGATCTGCCTGCTCAACGTTCTTGGAAAAGTACAAGAAAAAGTATTAATTAACAAATTGCAGAATCACAGGAGCCGAATGGGCATTAACTTGAATCAATATGGCTTTCGAGCAGGCAGATCGACCTAAGACGCGATATACAGCGCGGTAAATCTAGTTAAAAATAGCTCTATGAATTACGTAATAGGAATCTTCGAGGACATCGCGGAGGCGTTCGATAATTTATGGTGGTCCATGTTGTTCCACTACCTAAGGGAAATAAACTCTTCAAGTAGCCTGTACAATACACTGCGGGATTATTGTAAGAATCAATTCGCCATATTAAGATGTCCACGAGGGAAGGTAGATAAATATCAAACAAACGGCTGTTCCCAGGGCTCGGTAAGTGGACCAGTCTTCTGGGATTTGGTTTATGAAGATGCATTTAGGTGCTTGGAAGGACTGTGTGGCTTGCTCGGGCTGGTCGCCTTTGCAGACAATTTGCTGTTATTGATAGAGGGTCGGACCAGACAAGACATAGAAGATAAATCCAAGTTAGTGATCGAAGAACTTCAGGCATTTTGCGTGGAGGCTAAGCTAACTGAGTCTTGCAACAAATAAGACCCAAATGATTCTACTTAAAGGAAAATGGAGCGGAATCCATTACTAAGATTAACGGCATCACTATAAAAGGGAAGCCGACAACCAGATACTTAGGTGTCACTCTTGATGAGTCCCTAAACTTCGTAACACATATTTTTGAGACGTGTGAAAGGGCTAAGGCGGTCATAAACAAATTTGTAAGCATAGGCTAGAGGAAATTTCATCTCTCGAACATCATAATAAGAAGATATCATGATACCATCCTGGCATCGTTGGTAGGGTATGCGGCCAGTGTTTGGGAAGCATAAATTGCGGCAGGTGAAGCCTCGGGAGGCGGTATTGAGAGTTCTGAGGAGCTTTTTGATATGTATGTGCCTATGCTACTATACCCGTTGACTCACTCACAATATTAGAAGAGGTATGGCCATTGGATCTCGAGATCAAAAGACGAGGAGCCACATACTGGCTGCGTAAAAAATCAGGCCAAGGTTCAGGAGATTGTGGAGCAGCAGAACAAACTGTGGTGGACGTTAAAATACACTTCTCGCCGAGTGGCAAGCCCGGTGGGACATCAGTCAAACAGACAGAAGATTATACAGCATGCTTTCAAATGTCCAAGAGAGGATAAACCTTGGATACTTTAATCCTTCACCTGGCTAAATACATTACATGACTGGAAACGGGCCGTATAACCACATGCTACACAAAAGAGGGTGGAAGGAAACTAGTACATGTGAGTGTGGCTCAGAAGGAAACTCAGAGCACGTCTTGTGGAAGTGCGCACAAATAGAAGATGCGAGAACAGCGGAAGTTAACGAAATGCGAAGCTTGCCAATGCGAGATATAATCCTTGACGAGAAACTACGGAGCAGACTTGACAACCTTTCAGATAAAGTATCTAAACTACACAGAAAAAAGTATTTGGATCGAGTAGCAATCGGGTGGTGCAGACCGCCGCCGGGACTTCAGCAGCTGCACAGGCGTATCTAAGCGAATGGGAGCATTGTGGTTAACAGAATAGTGTGATCACTTCCGGTAGCCGGAAGTGATCACGACGGGTCGGACAATACTGTTTTTCTGGAAATGTCAGACGGACCAGGAATGGTTCCGGGATAATAACGGTGGAAGGAATACTATGAAAAATACAGAAATATGTAAATAATAATAATAATAACAACAATAATTATATCCTTCCTAGATGTAGCGTCCGTAGCTGGGGCAATATAAAATAAAAATTATGTAATTGACAATCAAGGAACTGTGAAAGTTTTCAAAGCCAGAGCCAGGCCGCGTGAGTCACGGAATTTGAAGTTATCAGCAGTGTTGATACCATGGAGGAAGGAATATATGGAGACGACGCAAGGGATCTTTACCACACACTGGATTGAACCCGGGTAGAGATAAGTGGGGTAGGGAGGCCACCATATTGCTCGGCCGAAGAAAGATGGGGAATAGGCACAAAAACCTCAAGGGTATCAGAAGACAACCGTGACACCGCAATTTAATGATGGATTATTATGTAACTCGACGGGACACATCAAAATGAAGAATAACATTTTTTGATATCTCGCTTAGTTCGCGAGATATACTGTCTCAAAATTGAGGTTGTTAGGTTATGAAGCGGACTGGACCAAAAGACAATTTTGCTGCACTTGCAGATTGGGAGTTTAATTTTTTTTATTAATCCCGTGGTTAGGTTCAAACGAGGCCTACCAGAATAAAAACTTCACCAAAGGCACAAGGAACTATTCCTGTAACTAATTTTTGATAGTTGATATCTAGAGAACTAGGGGAGATATCAAAAAATTTTACACTTGATTTTCGATAAGTTTCGTCAATTTACATAAGAATCAATAATCAAATAGCATCGCCATAACCATAATAGTGCTGCCCACCTCAACACAAAAAAATTTAGTTTAAACTACAGTTCCAGCTACAACAACATTGGCAATATCAGGATCCCAAGTTCACGAAGCACAAATTATCACAACTAATTTCAACATATACCTTAGGTCAATGTTTAGAATGTTTAAAAAAATGAACACTTCAAGAGACCTCATAGTTTCTGAGCTTATTTAGATGATATTGTACTGCTAGTGGCCTAAATTTTTTGCTAGCAACATCAGTGCACTCATAAGTCAGAAGCTAACAACTAATAATAAATAAATTGTTTGTTCTTTTCCGGTACAAACCGCATTTCAACCTACCAACATTTCCATTCATATTGCCGCTACAAAATCAAACTATATAGACGCCTAAACACATGAAATGCATCGCGAACTACATTTCGTGTTTCATCACGTTTAGTAGTTCGCACAGCATAAAATATCAAAATCAATTTCATTGTATACTTTCAGTGTAAACTGAAACGGGAGTAAAGCATGCAGAATACCATATTCACTGTGTTGCGATGTAAACTTGACCCGCTTAAATTAAACTTTCAACACTTGTCTACAATAAGGCTAGCTTTTCAGGTGGAAAGTAGTAATATATGCTAATTGTCTACACTACACCAACAAAAATTTGAGAACGATATCATCCTATTGAGAGCAATGAATAAATTTATAGCGATAGGCCCTAATGTTGCAGTTATCTATCAGATACTTCAGAAACAATAATTACAATGTGACTTACTTATGAAACGTTATTTGAGGTTGTTTCCTATCTTGTCTGTTTGTGCAACCGTTTGCAACACAATTTGGCATTATAGATAAATTAGGATATTAGAAAATGAAATATTCTCAGTAGCAGACACAGTGCAAACAGGCCAATGTTTTGGGGTGATTCCTATTGCCGCCGCGCATGCGCAGTAGGAGATCAGTTTTTATGTGAGGTTTCACTGATTAAGCGTTATTTCGTCTCCATAATACCTTCCACCACAGTTGATACAGCAACTAGCCAGCGAGGAAGGGGACCACCCGATGCCTATCTAACGCCATGTTAATTAAACCAAGTATTTGACCCATTTCTGAAAAAAACTATTTAATGCAGGACCTTAATATTTTTACTGAACGGTACTTCATGGTAGCACAGTTAACTGTACTAATATCAACTTTATACGTTTTATAGTTTTTAAGAAACACTTTTTTAAATTTATTGTTACAATTATTAAGTTTTTTATGCAGAAAATGATTTTTTGTGAACCTCATAATATGGGAATATTAATGCTTGTAGTACCAGAGGTGGCTTTTTTTGTTATGCAGAGTCTCTGAAAATTCAAAATCAAATAATTCAAGCAATGGTTCTAGCAGTGCGGAGTTCCATTGCTAAAGATATTTAGGAATCTGGCGTGAACCGATTTACTCTAATGGAAGATGGGATGAAAGATAGAAATAACCGTGAAAATATTGCAGTAACAATTGAAAATAAATATGGCCAAATAATTCCTCACGTCTACTGGTACATCAACTTTGAATATATTTTTATGCCACTTGGGTTGAAACTTTTTGTCCATGGGGTCCATGTACAAAGAAAATTGTTAAACACCTAACCCCAAAATCAGTCGGTGCTGCTGGTAACAAATGAGCTGCTCTATCTTCGAACATAAAATTTCATTGGCATTTCAATTTGGAATGTAACCAGCATTCTTGAAACCTTGCTACAGGGGTACCACATTTTTTTATGATTTTTACGTTTTTTTTTAGTAATTTGTATATAGTTGCTAGATATTTAAGTTATTTTACTCTTTTCATTTTTGAATGTAACCTATAAGTTTCTATGTAGCAAATTAATAAGATTTTTCAGTTTCAAATGATTTTTCAGGTCTAACAATTCCATCAAGGGAAGAGGCTACCGTGGTCAAACCTTATTTCAGTCATCGCGAGGATAAAATGGAAAGCACAATGCGAGTTTTGTACAGGCAGCGAGAGTCATTCAAAGCTACATATGAATGTTTAGCATTTGTGACGACCAGAGAATGTAGTACTGCTGTCTGCGAATCTATGTTTATAACTCTGACTACAATCGACAGTTCTCAGAGGCAATCATTGTATTTCTGGCCTTTGAAAAAAAAAGGAACGAAGTCAGTTAATCTGAATGAGGATGGCAGCAGGATCATGTTTGTATGAATAAGAATTACCACAGAGAAATCCTTAGAGGAACAGACACTGGATCAGATCATTACATGTTAAAAATAAAAATTAAGGTCACTCCATTGCAAAGAAAAGATGCCACCCCAAAAAGAAGAGAGCATATGACCAACTTAAACTGATAAACAAGACGGAATATGAAAAAAGAACTGGGAGTATAAAATTAACTGATGACCTGGAGGAAATAATTTCCCAACTGAAACAAATAGCTGAAAAAGTAGCCCCAATAAATCCCAAGAAAAATCACCAATGGTGGAATGACAAATGTGATAAAACAGTAGAAGATAGACATCAAGCTTGGGTAAAATATCAGAAAACCGAAAAATTACACTTGGAACACGCAAAGCAAAGAAAGCTAAGAGTTAAACGCCAATACCAAAAAGATATACTTTTTATTGCAGAAACAAACAGCAAGAAAACAAACTCGCAAGATTACTACAAAATATTTAGCAGGCAACTCCAAAGATGTGATCCTCCAACACTAATGCTAAGGGAGTGTCCATAAACTACGTAGCTTAGTCTAGGGGGGGGGGGACGGGTCGGCTGCAAGGCTGCCCAATCTGGTGGGAGGGGGGGGATTGCGAGCCAGGCCACATA
The DNA here is from genome assembly GCA_031002005.1 of Vandiemenella viatica. Classification (NCBI taxonomy): domain Eukaryota; kingdom Metazoa; phylum Arthropoda; class Insecta; order Orthoptera; family Morabidae; genus Vandiemenella; species Vandiemenella viatica. The sequence goes on from JARYHS010013630.1 coordinate 263,350,044, forward strand.
GCTTTCCATTCATATCATTTTACATAGTTAAAATGACGTACAATCTAACAAGAGAAAATAGTATGAAATGTCCTCTGGAATCAGAAGGGGGGTCAAAAAGGCATGTGCAACGATGGGGGGGGGGGGAAGAGAGTGTAGAGGCAAAAGGCACTTCGGGCTAAGGGCGGGGGAGAAGGGGGATTCATAGGAGACCAAAATGGAGCTACATGGTTTATGGACGCTCCCTAAAGGATAAAAATATAAGATGGCCCATAGCAATAAAGAAAATACAGAAATCCTAGCAAAAGCATTCAACAGAGTACTGAATTGCAATAATCCTCCAGAACTCCTTCAAATAAACACAGAAACCCCAATAGAAACACCGACCGAAAATATTAACTCGCCAACAATACATGAAGTTTACAAAGCTTTAAGAGAGCTCTAGAACTACAAAGCAAGTGGAGAAAATCAAACATTTGTGGAGCTCTGGAAATATGCTGCACTCAGATATCATTACACAAATGCATAGTGAAAATCTGGAACAGAGAAGAGCTAGCTGAACATTGGACTACAGCTATAATACATCCATTATAAAAACAGGAGAAAAATCAAACCCAGACAATTACAGAGGTATCTCCCTCTTGAATTGCACGTATAAAGTCTTGTCGAGAATACTCTACAATCGCTGCAAATCTCAACTTGAACGGGAACTAGATGAATATTAGGATGATTTAGACCAGGGATCCCCAAAGTGGTTCATACCGACCCCTTGCGGTCGATAAGAGATTTCTAGGGGTTGATTAATACAGCGGGGTCGAAGGGGACCGATTAATACTAAAGAAAATCAATTCAACTGTACAGGAAAATATAATAGGAATGTTCTAATAAAAATCAGGTCAATAAATTAAAGTAAAACTCATCCTTTCAATTCTCGTCTGTTTGCGAAGTCATGTGAAGTAAATGATGTACTGTTTTAACTTTTCACATATTTCAGCAACCATCTGTTTTTTTTGGCAGGTCTTTATTTGAAATTTATTCCATCTGTCCATAGTTTTGTTCGTATTTTTTGAGATTGTAATAATACTGGAAAGTATCTCGTTTTTCTGTTAATGTTATTGGGTGGATTTTATATATCATTTCGCTGAGTTGCTATGCGGGCCTCCTTATTGCTTTGCATCAGAAATGCCAAAAATGATTTAATGTTTTTATTAAATACTTTTGGGGGTCGATAAGAAGGCAAATATCCTGTCAAGGGGTCGACGGGGTAAAAAGTTTGGGGACCTCCGGTTTAGACCATGGAGAAGCTGCCCAGAACAGATAATTAGCTTAAAACTAATAATGGGTGCCTACAAAAGGAGTCAAAAACAACTAGTAGTAACCTTTGTAGACTTCAAGAAAGCTTATGAATGTATCTATAGAGATTCAATGCTGGACATATTAAGGAATTTTGAACTCCATCAAAATTAATAAAAACAATCAAATTAACACTCACAAATACAAAATCAGTTTTACAAGTTTCAGAGAACCATTTATAATTAAAACGGGGCTAAGACAGAGAGATGGTCTTTCACCACTGTTCTTCAACTGTGCCCTTGAATGCGTGATGAGAGAATGGTACAAGGAAAATCCTAAAAACATAAAAATTGCCATCAAGAAGCTCAAATAAACCTAAATTATTTGGGATTTGCAGATGATTTAGCGTTACTAGCTAATAACATACAAGAAGACAGGAGTCAAATAATTAGTCTACAAAACATAGCACAGAAATAAGGACTAGAAATATGTTTTGAAAATACTGAAATTATGGTAACAGGGCCTCTAGTAATAAACCACATAACTGAAGATAACAGGAAAATAAAAATAGTAGAACAATTTAAATACCTGGTCAAAATTATAACATACAACTTGAATGAGAAACCTGCCTGGCAAGAGAGAACTAACAAAATGATAAAAGCTCAAATACTAATGTGGTGCACATACAACAAAAAAGGTCTATCAATTAAAAGATAATTAAAACACCACAAGACTGTGGTTCAGCCAGAAGTAACATACGGAAGCGAAACTCTATTTAAAGTTACTCAGAAAAACCGAACTGACAAAATTTTAAAAGTGGAGAGAAGAATTGCAAGAACAAGTCTAAATAAAAAATATGAGAAAGAGGGACAATGAAGGATAGTGCCAAATGAGGTGATGTGCAGGGTGCAGGGAACTGGAGCCAATCACAGATACTATATGCAAGAATAGAATTTTTTTCCTTGGTCACATTATGAGGATACCATAAACCAGATTAGTAAGAAGAGTAATAGAAATACTTTGGAAGCTGAAGCAATAAGCAGGTTGGATTAAGCAAGTTAGAGAAGATGTGGATGAATTAGAAATAAACCTGGATGATCTACGAAACAAAACAGTAAAATAAAAAAATTGAAAGACTAAGAAATAAGATTTAAACCAAAAATAGATAAACAATACACAGATGAGGAAAGACAAAGAAGATCACAACGAGTGAAAAGATACTGGGAAATTTGGAAAGAACGGTGCATGGATATGCCTAAGAAGATAACCAGAAAATGACTTAAGTGGTCCAATGAGGCCGTAAAAGGCTAACAATAATAATAAAAAAAAATTGTGGAAATAATAGAAACATGAATAAATGATTTTTTATTCTCTTATCTATCATCCCTTCAGACGGTTATATACTACCTCACTCATTCACAATCACAAGTACGACAAAAATCGATTCACCAGATTAGATCAAGTTGAATATTAACTTCCACCCTACCTGTAACTATCTCTGCCTTTCCTTAAATTCAACTCTAGCTACGGCCCAGGTAAGCGCATGAGCACATAATTAAGTGTGGTTATATCAGCAAGGATATTAGGGGAATGCAACGAGGTATCATCTTGCGTCTTACTACCCCAACTAACGCACTTACAGTCATTCTTGGAATATGTTTTTGACCTGGAAATAAGAAAAAGGTCAGTATTTTATTGGCTACGAAAAGGAAACACTGTCAAGGTAACAGAAATGCTGGGTCAGTGACTTACTATATGATAGACATAAAAAAAAACTGTATTTTAAATGAATGGCAACAGCAGTGGAACACTTTGGAAACAGGAAGAAGAGTATTTTAAAAACTTCCTGGCATCAGAGAGAGGACGCATATGGAGGATTTCAATGATGTGCATTAGTAGATTACCGAGTCAATAGCACGTTAGAATTGGGGCATAAGCAAACTAACTGACAGGATGGGTATCGGAGGACAAAATTACATTTAAAAAATCATCTTCGAATGTATGAACCACAATTTAAAGATTTACATTCAAAAATCTCACCACTAATTACATAACGGGGTACTAAAATGAGAAAATGCGTTCCAGGCAAAGTAAAGTTGGAAATTAATCTCATGTTTCTTGTAGCAGTAGCTCAGGCAATTGCTTTACAACACTTGAAGCTGCATTCTCTGTACTTAGAATCACTTTTTCTCTGGTTTTAAACATTAGAAAATTCACTAGAATACTTGGTTTCAATAGTTTTAATTTTGCTCTTGATGTCTTCTATTGTCAAAACTGGGAGATTCAATTCGTTAATCATGTACTACATAGCGCTATTCCTTATGTTTTTATTTATATATCTTTAAAATTTCATGTTCTTTAAATACTCGTGATTATGGAACAATATTAAAAATAAAGAATAGTGTTCTTCTTTCCATTCAAAAACTACTGTGTGTTTAAGACAACAATCAGAAACAAAAAAAATGCGACCGATCCAGAAGGAGCTTTCACTCCGATATTTTGGTTGTTTACCCGCATCACTCTTGATAATCAAGAGTGAAAAACCAAAAGTGAACAAAAAGCTTGAAGTGTTCCCTATGTTAGGGAAGCGACTTCTCGACCTTACTGTGGCCGTTCACTACAAGTTATTAATTTCCAAATAATATTAAGATATTAAGGGTACATAACTTTATCGGTGGAGCAAGAGAGTCTGTCTCAGAGCGATAACTAGGGTAAAAAAACGACGATGATGCAAAAGTTCCTTTTTCTGAATGGTGGTTACCGTGCAGGCAAATCTACGTTGTGCAGTCGGTGGGTTGACCAGCTCTCCATCACGGCCGGCTGCCTCACTGCCGTCCCCAGTAGTCAGCTGTTCGGTCGATCCACACCTCTCCGTCGGTAGTCAACAAGTCCCCCATGTCTTCTCCCGCTGCCTCCAAGAAGCGTCGTTTTCCGCCCCCTCTTCATGACGTCTGCCAATCACTGTCTTTGGAGGGAAGCTTTTTCCGCTGGTTGGCTCGGAAACATGCAACAAAACCACCCTTTTTTTTTTTAATAAAAATACAAATTGTTCCTATTGGCTGTACTCCTGGCTTCCCCTTACCCTTCGTTCTAGGATACAGATTTACTTCTTATTTTGTTTATTTACTAAAACAGCCCAGGCTCCCACTCCATCTTGAGTCGCAGGCCTTGTCACGAGGCTGTTATGCCATAAGTCACATTTAATGGAAACACTCAGAGGCTGGCGTCCCCCAAACAGCAGCAGAACCTCCCCTGGGACCGGGGACCGACACACACCAGACGAGAAAAGAAACACGCGCACCTCTGTCTCTCGCGGATCATTACAACTTTATCCACCAACTCCGATAATTTAAAATTATTCACTGAATAATTTTAAATTCCTTAATAATTGTTCATTAAACACACTCGCGATAGCTAGCATCACTATTTAATTATGCCCTGTCTTGCTCTGTCTCCTTTGACCACTCCACATACCTACTAACAAAATATCAAATTGAATAATAAAATACCCTGCTTCCAATCATCCCATCTAATATGTCATTTAACATAATTCAAGAGCGTATTATCCTTGAGCATCCGTTTCAATCCCCTGAACAAGTGTGGAGCGAAACCAGATGGAGAACGTCATCTAATTTATAAACATATTACATTCATTACTTATCTAACAATGTTGCATCTATAATTAAACAATGAAACATGAAAATAAATGGACATACAACGTTGAAAATTCTTAATTCACTTGTAGATACACTATCATTCACATTCTCTTAATGTTTTCTAATAATTCTATATTAATTAAACTATTTTTTTTTTTTATGATTATAATCCTTCACACAATCATTTGTGATGAGCGTATCCTTCCTACAAAACCTTACTAAATAAGTTTTTTTAAAAATTTTTTATTTTTATTTAATTTTATTATTTCACCAGTGGTTTCTCTAACCACATACCTTCATTGAACCAACTTCCAAGATTAGTATACAGTTTGAGTTCTCACACAGCAATGTGTAGCGTAATTACATGAATGTCTATCCTCTGACCAGTACAGAAGCACGTCTTTCTAATGTTTATCTAGCTGAGTTTTGTAAGATCCTTGGTTCCTTTTTCGGGAAAAACCCTTCCTTCCCTCTCTAAGGCATGTTGATACCCCGTGTTTGATTTTTTTATTGTGTGTCACCGACCGTATCACTTACCACGTCGTTGTTCGAGAAGTTGATTCAAACAATGCCGGTAAACCAAAACTGAATAGTTTTCGTTACTGCTAGAGCAGGAAAATTAATCTTGTTAATCCTAAATCTCTTTCCACAATAATAAAATATGTTCTAACTTATCAACTATTTAATTGTTCAACGATTCGTTGGCTAAATTCTAGTGCTTAACTATTTTTGCTTCTACGTTTTTGAAACTATTTTACAATCAACTCATTCTGTATCGGCGTTTTCCCATCTGTATACTTAAAATTTCCGGACTCTGAGACATCAAAACAATCTTAGTACGACCAGTTACTTTTTAACTTCTCAAGTAAATATAATTATCTTTTATTGTTTACCACATCTTCAAATTATTTTCTTATTGCATCCTCGGAAAATCTTTCATGACGGGTTCATGATTATTCACATTTCTTTTCAAACCACTTTAATTTTTATCAAGCCACAATTACTTTTTTCGTGAAATCTTCTAATCGGTGTTCTATGTATATTCTTTATCAAGCGTTTACAATCCTCTTTTCGGAAAATTCTCAGCGTGTTGGACCACTCTCCTCTTTCGTAATGCGACTATAGTTCCGCGCTCGTTCTAGCTTCCTCGACGAAATGACCTTTTCTGTCATCTATTGAATTCTAATTGACGATTTTATCCGTCAACAAATCATTTATGCCCCTTATACCTTCAACGGTCTTTCGGTCAGCATATATCCTTACCAATCATTCAATATCATTTCTAGCAAATTTTCGTCATCATTCTTACTATCATGAGCTCTTCCTTTCTCTTGTCTCTTACGATTTTCAACATCAACACACCGCCAATTATTATCATTCCGATTATAAACTACATCTTAATGTCACGTAGTATTTTAGATTTGATTACCTTTGTAAACATTTCAGCAAACCCGTCTCGAATTATTATAACATAACGTAACTAAACCAGATCTCACTCTTTTTATAATTCGTCGAGGATATTTTCTTTTATTATTATGCCAAATGGGGTCTTCCTTTTTTTTATGGAATTCTTCTAACTTTGGGAACATCAGTTGATCAATTTTTTCGTATTCTGGCCACTCCAGAGTTTTAGCCGCCTCTCATACATCTCTTATTATTATTTATTTTTCAACGAAATTGCTACATTAACTTCCGTTCTTTATAATTTTTGATGAAACAACGTCTACCTGATTTATAACATATACTACAATGATTGGTTAATTATCAGTACAAAAAAATTATTTTACAGTTACTATTCTATATTCACTTATTGCTAACTACAGACATGATAATCTTGCATGGTCATATTTCCAATATCTGGCGATCAAAATTGCTTCATATATTCGTTAACACTTCAAGCGGCCATGCACAATCTGCATCCATTTTTCATTTTCCCAATTAGTATTATTCCTATTCGCTCGAAACTTCAAGCAGTGCTGTTAATTTCCGATCGGCAATCTTTTACAGCTTGGTTTTCTCTTTGTTGTCATAATATTTCTGTAGGACTCCAAGCCAAACATTTGTTCCAGAGTCACCCGGGTATCCAGAAATTTTTTTGTGCCACTGCTAACCGTCCTTCCAGCTGTGAGGTCAAACACTCTGAAGCAAGCAACCTCCCTCAAGCATTTGTTTTTTCGCACGGTTCTCTGCCTCCGAAACTCTCCCATTATCCCGGCAGATGTTTCATTTACCTTTAAGAACTTGACATACTTTATGTATTCTCGTTCGATGCAGACTGTTGATCTTTGGTGTATTAGTCTCTGTTCTTTTCTTTTTTTCATTGTTCCACTGACAGACAGCTGTAGCCGAATCGACTTAATTTCATCCATCAACATACTCCTTTCGAGTTTGGTAATCGAACGTGAAAAGCTACTATTTTCACACGCATTGTTTTCTTCTTTTCTTCCGATGATATTTTCAATTTCAGCAAATTTTCCGCAAGACTCTACAGTTCGCAAATCATCCTCAGATTCTCTTACAGGATATCTTGTTTCCGTTTCCTTCGAAACTTCATCTTCAATCATTTGATTTTCCCTCGCAGTGCTCCTCAATTCATTCAAATTATTCACCTCGTTTTTCCACTTATCAACAACCACAGCTACAGTGTTTTTCATATCTTCATGCTCCACTACATTAATTGTAGGTTTTATTTCCTGGTCTACTGTTTTTCGCGAATGCTCTGTCATTTTTCGATCCGTCTCTCCAAACGTTTTTTCCATGCACTGACGTGCAGTTTCAGTTTCAATATTTCTCATATCGGCATCCCCGCTTCTGAAATCAGATCTTACTTGTTAGCAAATGGCGATTCGCAGTTCATTCAACTGTAGACTTATATCAATTTTCAAGCGTTCACTGAAAGCCGCAAATCTTTCGCTTATCCGGTTTTCGGTTTCATTTTGCCTCTCATGCATTAAACCAAATTTTTCGTTCATGCTCGCGCTCATTTGTTCCAGCATTTGTCGCAACATTACCATCATGGAATTAGACGCAACATTTTCGCAACCCGTAGTCTGAGTACTACTTTCAGATTGAGCTACCGATTGTTGAATCGGTTCATTAGTTGGAGGGCACGTGATTGTGTCGGATATGTGAAAACTGCGACCAGTGAAATTTGCGGCCAACCTAAAATCTGCGAAATCTGCGGCCAATACCTCTTCTCTTTGTGTCATGCCGCGCCGTCCTAATCAGTCTAAACGGCCCTTTAGACGACCCGACCTGGTCTCACTAAATCGTGGCCTGGAAGTTTTCACGTGAACAAATCATTTTACATTACACGCCCGAAACAGCCAAGTTAATTTCTATTTTTTTTTTTTAATAGACACGCAAATGTTTCACAAATTAAGTATTCTTTTTTAGACTTTTTTCGCACGCGTTACTGAAAGCTGAATTTTTTGCTGATCTGCAACACTGTTCGGAAAATCCAGTGCGGTACTAATTAGATCGGAGTGGCCGAGGTCGTCTAGAGGCCATACACGATCGCTCCATCCGTCCAAATGGAGCGATGTCACTCCATTATCGTGTCGTCTGTGGGGAAATTTGATGTGGATGACGTTAACCCACAACTGCTGATGGTAGAATATTTTTTCCTACACTAGTTTCTTATCTGCTTAACGTCTCTGTGACAGCGAGGTCTTTAGAGACGGGAAAGGATGGGGGGCAAGGAATGGGAAGGAATTCGGTCATGGCCTTTTGAACGAAGCATCCCGGAATTTGCCTGGAGTGATTTGAGAAAACATGGAAAACCCAAATCTGGATGCCCGGACAGGGATTCGAACCACCGTCCTCCCGAATGCGAGGCCTCCTGCACTAGTAATGTGAGGCAAAGGGAGATTTTGCATGAAATCTACTACGATTCTGTAAGTATCTGCCTCGTTATTACAATTCTTTTCCACGTCTTTTAAGTAAGAATAAAACTTGTATTTTAATAACAGTTATAAACTATAAAACATCTGTAGTGTCAACCTGCTGTTTAGAAACATTGTCTACAAATGCAGCAATCCGCTCAGAGAGCCGGCTTTTAACAATACAACCAGTTTGATCCTATTCCATAATAAACACACCGCTACAGCATTGTTGAGAATTCTGGCCGCAGATTTCACTGGTCGCAAATTTCACTGGGCGCAGTTTTCGCGACACCGATTGTGTCCTCACTTCCGGTTTGACAAGGATTTTCTCTAACTTCCATTATCCCGGCATCGACTGGAAACTGTGCGCTTTCTACACTCATAGATCCTATCGTTTCAGAAGTTGACGAATTAGTACTTTGCGACATGTTGGTTGATTTTCCTGACCTGAGTAAGATTCACTTAATTCATTAGCGTAAGATCGCGTTACTAAATTTCAAATACTAATAAAATTCTTTACAAACAACGTTAAGTTAAACCAATCAGTAAACCGCATTTACGACCATCACAATTTTAATCAGTGCAAAAACACCGCGAATTTAACCCGGAATATCAGTAAAACACACAGAAAAACTTTCCGATTACCAAAATGCATAAAGATTTGGACCGAACCAAAATACTGAAAGCAAGAAACTCATACTCGTCTCAGCATAGTCAAACAGATATTCTACACTCAAACACAGAATTTTTCAACGCTGGTCAGATGAAAATTCTTACCTTCAGACCAACCTTGGAAGTTATTTCAACGTAACTTTCAAAAAAAAAAATCCATAATAATGACAAAACAACAAAAAATATACGACCATCACACAAAAGATCAAGACAACACAAAAGGCGAACCAAAAAACCAACACATCAAATTTCAGTCCTATGCCAACTCAACACTCTTTGAACATCAACAAAACATCAAACATTTAATATTCTCCATCCTGATTTCATCTGCATTCCAAAACTAAATAAAACAAAATCAAATGACATAACAAAACCTATATGTTTAACATAGATCATTGATTATTTAAAAAAAATCTCCACCTGGTTCGGCACTGCACTGAAATAAAAAAATAATGTTATAATAATAATGGCATTGAAACTTTTGCATCCGCTCGTTTATTTTTTTTTTTCGTCAGCCCCGCGTTCTGGGCGTCATAATTTGAAGTGTTCCCTATGTTAGGGAAGCGACTTCTCGACCTTACTGTGGCCGTTCACTACAAGTTATTAATTTCCAAATAATATTAAGATTAAAAAATCAGGTGGGCGCCAGAGATTGGAGTGTACCCTATTCTGAGGGAAGCGACATCCAGATCTCAAAGTATTGTTACTTAAACATGAATTATTGGACAACTAGAATTATTAATAAACTCAAATGACACATTACATGATTGGATGGGATCTATTGAAAACAAGGTTCACAATCTGACTTTACGATTTACTTTAATTGTTTGCTTGACAAGATTTTACAAAGATTAATTTTCTTTCTGCAACACAAGGGTACATAACTTTATCGGTGGAGCAAGAGAGTCTGTCTCAGAGCGATAACTAGGGTAAAAAAACGACGATGATGCAAAAGTTCCTTTTTCTGAATGGTGGTTACCGTGCAGGCGAATCTACGTTGTGCAGTCGGTGGGTTGACCAGCTCTCCATCACGGCCGGCTGCCTCACTGCCGTCCCCAGTAGTCAGCTGTTCGGTCGATCCACACCTCTCCGTCGGTAGTCAACAAGTCCCCCATGTCTTCTCCCGCTGCCTCCAAGAAGCGTCGTTTTCCGCCCCCTCTTCATGACGTCTGCCAATCACTGTCTTTGGAGGGAAGCTTTTTCCGCTGGTTGGCTCGGAAACATGCAACAAAACCACCCTTTTTTTAATAAAAATACAAATTGTTCCTATTGGCTGTACTCCTGGCTTCCCCTTACCCTTCGTTCTAGGATACAGATTTACTTCTTATTTTGTTTATTTACTAAAACAGCCCAGGCTCCCACTCCATCTTGAGTCGCAGGCCTTGTCACGAGGCTGTTATGCCATAAGTCACATTTAATGGAAACACTCAGAGGCTGGCGTTCCCCAAACAGCAGCAGAACCTCCCCTGGGACCGGGGACCGACACACACCAGACGAGAAAAGAAACACGCGCACCTCTGTCTCTCGCGGATTATTACAAGCTGAACCCGCCTTCTTGGATGTTCACATTGGAAAATTCGCTATTTATACAGTTTACTTTCCTTTCACTGCGAGTGAGTCACCCGGTGTGGTTACGAAAAGTCAGTCGTGGAAACTCTCCTAAAAGCGAGTTTACACGGTTCACTTTTCGTAATCATCGCTCATAATGAATAGAAAATAAACTGAGTAAACATCGGATATTCCAAAATGATCATCCAAGATGACGGATGAAAGATGTTGACTTAAGTTCATTTTTCATTTGTTTTTGGGTTTTCACTCGGATGAATCATGAAGGGTGATGCGAGTAAACAATCAAAATATCGGAGTAAAACCTCCTACTGGATCGGTCATATTTGTTTGTTTCTGATTGTTGTTGTTTTCAATACACAATAGTTTTAAAATGGAAAGGAGAACATAACCGGAATTTTTTGTTTTTATTAACATTCCATAACACGAGTATTTAGAGAGCACAAAATTATAAAAATAAAAACGTAAGGGATAGAGCTATGAATGAAGATTAAGGATCTGAAGCTCCCTCTTTTGAAGATATAAGACATTAAGTTCAAAATTAAAACTACCCAAACCTGGTATTCTAGTGAATTAACTAAAGTTTCAAAACGAGGAAAAATTTGTGGTAATTGTGCTTGTAAGTACAGAGCAGATCCGGCTTTAGGGAGGGAGCGTGTATGCGTACAAATGTACCTCGGGCCCACCGGCCGAAGGGTAAGGGCGGATGACTCAGTGACCGGCCGGAGGGGCTTCGGGCCGAAGAATCCGCCCATTGTCGCCAGGGCAGTAGCAGAGATAAGAAAAAAGATCGCCAATCTAGTTACGTCACTGCTAAGAATGCTCCAGCCTTTGTACAGGGAATGCAGCCTCAAGTGTTCCAAAGCAACTGCTTGACGCTGCAGTTACAAGAAGGTTGCTAGATGGCCAGGAAATCCGGGAATGTCCCGGAATTTTGTTTCTAGTCCCGTGTCCAGTAATTATGAGTTAATATCCCGAAGTTCCGTATGCTAGTTTTTTTCTGAAACTCAACTCATCACCGTGGCCAAGAGGCAAAGCCAAGCATTCGCAGCGAGAGGATGGAATTTACAAAAAGTTTGTTCTTTTTGTCGATTAAATCAGAAGAATTGAAATTAAAATGGTAACTATTCTTTTAATTTCCTGGGATACTAAAAATTCTAGTTCCAGTTAACATTAATTCCCTTTATACAGAGTTCACATGTCTGAAAGCTGTTTTTGAGGTCCTTCCAAAAGACTTGCCAAATGACAAAATCTGGGCCAATTTCTTTAGAACAAACTTTTCTAATGATTTTGTAAATTTAAAGGAAATAGTTGCTTTTGTTTTGTTAACTCCAGCAAGCAACACCGGTTGAAAAATGTATGGACTAAAGAGCGAAATAGAATGACCATTGATTTTTATTAAGGCTGAGGTGCAATTTTGAAGAGTCCTATACACAAATTTTATCAGTTTTTGAAAGCAGTAAAGGAGAAAAACTTATGAAAATGCGAAAAGCTAGTGCTAAATATTAAAAGAAAGTAGTTGATTAAGATTCATTTTGATTGGTGTTGATTTTGATTTAGCCAAAGATATATGTTTAATTCTTATTTATTTGTTGATGATACCTGATGTTGATTTTCTATTTAAGTTTAATTAATAAGCCAAACAAAAGTGTTAAATTGTTATTTAGGTTTAATATTTTTGAGATTTTGTTTGATAATACCTGATGTTGGTTTTCCAGAATAGTATAAAAAAGCCTAAAAGATGTGCTCGATTTTTATTTTAAGTTTGGTATTTTTCTTTCTAATTCGAAATTCCTGATGTTGATTTTCAACCAAAATCTAATTAATAAACCTAAAAGAGAAATTATATATATATATTAGCATAGTTTTTACTTAAAATGCATTTTTTTATTAATTTGCATTTTCGTTAACTCTTTAAACATACCACTAAAATACTTTTTAATCCCAGCAATGTCCCGGAAATTATGTGCCTGTCTCTGGCAACCCTAGTAACAAGAAGCCTGAAAGTAATTTCAAGCTTTTATTTGCCTGAAATACATTTTCTCATCGTAGGCTGAGGGAGGAAGACCCGAAACTGGGATTACAGTTACGCGAAGCCCAATCAAATTAGGCACCATGTGTTAGGAGTAGCGTAAATCAGTCTCGACCGTTAAAAGTACTCGTTGTTAACTGTAGAAGCGTTTGTAATAAGCAGCCTGAGCTAGATAGCATTATTAGTAGCACAGAAGCAGATACTGTATTAGGTACTGAAAGCTGGTTCATGAATGTTTTCCGTAAGGATAGGTTGAATTCTAATGAAGGCGGTGTATTTATACCTGTTAGTAAACACCTGTCGTGTAACTAAATAAATATCGATACAGTCCGTGAAATTCTATGGATTAGACTAAACGTAGCTAGGACAAAACTTGTAATAGGTCTTTCTATTGTCCACCAGATGCAGATGTAGCAATTTCTGAGGCCTTAAGAACTAATGTATGTAATATAGCTCGTAAATTTCAGGATCATGCAATAATACTAGGAGGTGACTTCAACTTTCCATATATCGACTGGACTAATTACGTCCAAGTTACTGGTGGCAGGGATAAAACATCGTGTGAAATTATTCATGACCTTTTCTCAGATCTTAATCTTGAGCAGCTCGTCACTGAACCAACGCGGTGCCACAACGATAGCGATTTTTTTTTTATATTCTCGTTACGAATAGGTCTGAATTATTCGCGGACATTTCTACCACCATGGGAATAAGCGATTATAAAGCTGTAATTGCTACAGTAAAATTAATAGCCGCGCGCAAAAAGAAAAAAGAAATGGACGTTTACAGGTTCGAAAAGGCCCCAAAGGAGAGATTAAGAACGTTTTTGAGGGATAATTATATTACCTTTATAGAATCAAGAGGCTCAGTTGAAGAGATGTGGCTTCGAGTCATGCATATAGTCAGGTAAGATATGGACATATATATACCGAAAAGGACAATCAGGGATGGGAACGATCCCCCGTGGTATACACCTGAAGTTAAAAGGTTACTTAAAAAGCTAAGGAAGATACTTGCAAGATCAAGAAGGACGATGTATAGGAGTGTTTTAGAAAAGTTAGCCGAGACAAGAGGACATGTTAAGAATGCGATGCACGAGACCTTTAATGACTTTAGAAGCAACTCACTTTCCAAGAGTCTCAACGAAACCAAAAAGAAATTTTGGTCGTATGTAAAAAAAGTTAGTGGTAGTGTCACAAATATGCCAGTTTTACTACAAGACGGTGGGGAAGTTGATGACAGTCGCGACCATGCTACCGTATTTAACTCAGAATTTAAAAATTCTTTCACTGATGAAAAGATGGAAAACATTCCCGCTTTTGCATGGCGTGTAGAATTTGAGATGGCTTCAGTTCAAATTGACAGTGTAGATATTATAAAGCAATTAAAGCTCCTCAAAAGGGGGGGGGGGGAAGGCGCCGGGTCCTGATGGTATACCCGTAAGAGTATTTTCGGAATACGCGGAAGAAATAGAAACATTTCTGTCATATACATTTTGTAAATCTTTAGAAGAAAGAAAAGTACCTTCTGACTGGAAAATAGTGCAGGTGATTCCCGTTTTCAAGAAAGGAGATCGGAGAGATCCTAGGAATTATCGACCCATATCTCTAACATCTGTGTGCTGTAGAATTCCGGAGCATGTCATATGCTCTAACGTTATAAAGTTTCTAGATGGAAACGAGTTACTTACAGCAAACCAATTAGGATTTCGTAAGAACAGATAGTGTGAAACGCAACGGGCTCTATTTTCGCATGACATACTGAAGGTTATTGATTCAGGATCACAAATTGATGCTATTTTCTTGGACCGAGCATGGTGGTGTAACGGATAGCGTTCTGGCCTCGCATTCGGGAGGACGGCGGTTCGAATCCCCGTCCGGGCATCCAGATTTGGGTTTTCCATGGTTTCCCCAAATCACTCCAGGCGAATGCCGGGATGCTTCCTTCAAAAGGCCATGGCCGAATTCCTTCCCATTCCTTGCCCCCATCCTTTCCCGTCTCTAAAGACCACGTTGTTAAAAAGGGACGTTAAACTGTTACAAAAAAAAAAAAAAAATATTTTCTTGGATTTTCAGAAAGCTTTTGACTCCGTACCACACAATCGGTTTTTGGCAAAGATTCGAGCGTACGGTATATGTGATCAGATTTGCGAATGGATACGCGATTTTCTAACTGATCGGTCACAGTATGTCGTTGACGGGGAAGCCTTTTCAAAGCTAGATGTTACTTCTGGCGATCCTCAAGGAAGTGTAATAGGACCACTTCTTTTCTTAATTTTTATAAACGATCTCGGTGACAACGTTAATTTCAGGATGCGATTTTTGCTGATGATGCACTTATTTATAGGGAAGTGAGGTGCTCTGATGATTGCTTAGAAATTCGGCGCGATCTGGATTTTATTTCGGAATGATGCCATAAATGGGAACTTACACATAACTACAAAAAGTGCAAGGCAATGCAAATAAGTAATAAAAATATCATGTTTGCTCACGAGTACAAATTTAACAATTCAGTTGTTGACACTGTAGTTTACCTGAAATATCTAGGCGTAACAGTACAAAGCAACATGAAATGGGACTTGTACATAACTTCCGTCTTAGGCAAAGCTAATTCTAAATTACGTTTTATAGGTCGTATTTTGAGAAGTTGTAATGCTCATGCAAAGGAAATAGCGTACAAAACATTAGTGCGTCTCATTTGGAGTACTGTTGTGGAATTTGGGATCCCTATCGCAAGGGATTGATGACACTCTAGAGAAAGTACAGAGGAGAGCCGCTCGATTCTTGACCGCTCGGTACTGTCCTTACACAAGTGTCACAGAGCTGATACTTGGGTTGGGCTGGGATTGTTTGGCGGACAGAAGACGTCGTTTTTATTTGAATTTGTTGGAGAATATGCGAAAATCTTTAATTTACGAGTGCAATGAAATATTTCTTCCGCTAACCTATTTAGGTCGCAATGACAGGAGGGATAAGATTCGAGAAATAAGATGCCGAACTGATATATTTATGTATTCTTTCTTTCCTCGTTCTGTTCGGGATTGGAATGCACTGAAGTAGGATTGGTGCTTAGCGTGATTGTGAATTGCAGAGTATAGATGTAGATGTAGATGTAGTATGCTGTTTTGTAATTAGTGGCTAGATTTTTGATAGCAAATCAACAAATTGTAATTCGTACATTGGAAAATGGTTCTGTAAATGCATATGGTCTTTCAAAACAAAACCTCTCCTGGTTGCTGAGGCCTCAATTCTACCACACCACAGGATCCAATTTCGTGTCAACCAACGTCCCTTTTTTCTATCAACTTTCTTCAGGATGTAACTTTTAATTTTTTAGCAAGGTTTCTGCCAATTAAATCATATACAACAGCCATAAGTTCGGTTGCTGCCATCTTGAATTGAATTGAATGTTTCACTTGTGACGATATTGTAAACGAAAAGTGAATTCACCTTTCTTTCACTGAGAGTGATTAGGAAAAGTGATCCGTGTAAATCCGACTTGAAGTTCATGTTGTTGTTGTTATCATTATTATTGACAGGGTTTTAGGACGCATCGACATCGAGGTCATTAGCGACCTAAGTTCACGTGATATCATATAATATCATATCATATCATTTTATTCACCATTAGTCAATACAATATTGAAATAGGCTTCATCATATACATACTATAATTATATATACATATTAATACTACTCAAAATATAAGATAAATAATGTAACTAAGTATATATTACATCAAATAATTCTTCTGTTTTATAAGGACACTAGCTCGTACCCGCGACTTCGTATGCGTGGATTAAGAATTTTTTGGATTACTATGTACGTTCTCGCGGCGGCAATGCTTTATAAAAACTTCTCGGGTTTCAAGCCGCGTCAAAATTGAGCCGTCTGGCGACGTTTCGGAAGCTTGCACTGCTTCCATTGTCAAGCCCCCGCTTAACATTACTGAAGTCTGCCGCACGGTAGTCTTTTATATAGCGCCAGCAGCCGGGAGCGGAGGGGAAAGCGCGTGGAGGGGCGGTCTAGCTGGACCCTGCTCGCTTAGTGACGTCACGATCGGGTCACTCCTATGAACTAATATGGATCGATTCCGTCTCGTTTGTAATAATCCAATTACTGGCTTCCAAGCTTGGCTTAAATTGAGGCCTTGATCACGATTAATAACATTATTGCTAAGCCTAATCTCAATAGCCTCCTTCACAACACTGTCCCAAAAGTTATTTGCGTAACAAAGCCGTGTCGTTTTGTCGAAGCATGGCTCATGTCCGTTGTCAATGGCGTGTTCGGCTAAGACAGATTTTTCTTTTTGTCCAAGTTTAAAATGTCTGATGTGTTCCTTGCGTCTTTCATTTTTTGCCAAAATTGAATATAGAAAGTTGTTGGTAACGAAGGATTGGTCCCAAACAACACCGAGTCGGCATAATATGACAGGAAAGCTATCACTATATCATTCTACCGTCGAACCTGTTTCTTGAAAAGAATCAATTTCCAACATATTTCTGTTACCATTCTATAAGGTCTCAAAATTTCGTGACTACTACTGTTAATCATACTGGAAAAAATGTCTTGTGCCCTTCAAACAGATTTTCTTGTCAAACTCTATCAATATCGATATAGCCATTTAGTCGTCAAAACGTAACAAAAAGACAGAGACTTACTTCCGTATTTACTGCGGTTCACACACACACACTGACTGCGAACAACCCCTGAGGGATCATTATAACGTAATAAAAGGTGTACACCTACAGCATTGCAAGACTACCTACGATTTGCCTCGCATTGCACCCCTAACTTTGTAATATCTACAGTTTAACTTCAATCCGAATAACCTATGGCCCAGACGTGACTCTTACGATCAAAAACAATTTTTTAAA